>JAXHKN010000202.1:0-42615 GCA_038407165.1 Ceratocystis variospora
CCCCCCCCCCCCCCCCCGAACAAGTGTCGATTGAGCCTGGTTTTCGCAGCCCATGTGCTTGCTGCGTTTTTGTTTTGTTGTTGGTAGTAACTGTGGTTGCCATTGCATCGTGATTGGTCTGTGCTGTGCTGGACTGGAGGCTCTCTGACCTCTCTGACCTCTCTGACCTCTCTGTTCCTCTTCCTCTTCCTCTTCATCTTTTCCTCCTCTCGCCTACTCGTCTCTACTCGCTCGCTACCCCTGGCTAAATCAGCGCTTGAACCTTGCGTTGTAACCAAACGCCAGGGCGCCCCCGGCTCCCACCCAAGCTTCTACAGTGCTGTAGCCCCTGACAGCGAACAAAAACAATAAACAAGAAGCCACTGTTACTGCTGGCAATCACAGCAGTAGGCCTGTAGCCCCTGTACAGGACCTGTACCTTCTGCTGGCTGCTGGCCCGATTGGACCATTGGCCCCTCCACCCCCCTCTGCCCCTCTAAAAACGCTACTCTGTAAAGGCTACATAGCCCCGTTCTTGAAATCCTTCCAGCCGTCTTGTAGCGCCCTGAAGGCCTAGAACTTGTCACCTAATTTCCCATCTTCTTTTTCTCACATCCTTTCCAGGACACACACACCCCATATTCGCCTGTCACGCCCCATTGGAAAGAAGGGCTGAGGCGGCAGAGCTGTGGTGCAGCAGAACCTTTTTGGTACTTGTTTGACAGTGTATTTTGGGTGGCGTGCTTGTACCCACGCCCCTCTCTTTGTTTACCCCGGTCGTGGGCAGCCATCAACAGCACCAGGCGTTCTTCTCATATTGCCGGCAAGCCTTCTAGATCTCTTTTATTTTCGCCTTCTCTTCCTATTTTTTTCTTTTCTTCTCTTCTCTTTTTACTTCTTCTCTTTCCCACCAACCGCGCAGGTCAACATCGTCTGTTTTTGTTGTTTTGTTGTGTCTCTCCTCCTAAACCTCACGCTCTCTTTGCCCTTTTCTTTTTTCTTATTCATTCTTTAGTCTTTTTATCTTTATTTTTTTTTATCTCGAGGGGCGGTTCTTAAACCAAAGTCCTCATCCATTCCTTATTATCGACTCTATTTTTTAATCGCTGGATTTTTGACACTTCTGCTCGCTTCTCTTTGCGTCGTCTCCTGCCCGGCCCTTTGAATCGCTGTCGATCGTCGCCCGACTTTGTTTGTTTCAGCGCTACGACACCTTACTTGACTGCTTGATCTTCGCCATATCACCACCAATCTACCCTTTGCGTTCTGTTGCGATCTCGCTATTACCTACAGTCGTCAAATTCGAGCATATTGGTTTGTGATAAGTCCGGCCACGCTGATATCTATAATTGTTCATTCTATCGAATCGAAATATTTTTGCTGTGTAAGTCAGACAGTGCAGGAATTGAGTCCTTCAATAAAACTTTGCCCTACCCCAAAAATAACCATATATTCCACTTGCAATCGTCGGCTTGCGCTGCGTCTGGAATGACATCCAACCCATATGCTACGGATCCTGTCAGTCATCTCGTTTTAGACGTGCTCTTCCATTCCCTTTATCTCCGTTGGGCTGCTGGATTTAATATGGTCTGGTCTCAGACATGCAGGCCGTCTGCCCTACGGGCTAATTATTGAGGAACATTCTCTGCTCCCTATATTCGGTACCCAGTGGTGTACCTTCCCCCCCCCCCCCAAAAAAAAAAACTCGCTCTTAGTCCACTGCGACGCTACAAGGGCCATGACGTTGCCAACCGCTTTCGCACAGCTTGCCTTGACATGTTGTTGTCAATACATTGCATTAGCGCAATGCTGGACAAGGCCAATACATGGCTGCTTAGAGAAAACCAACAGAGACATTTGTCTAACATGTGCATCTTACAGTCTGTCCGGCCCGTGTGAATCTCTTAGCTGAGCATTCATACAATAATTCAACTGTCGCCTGCCTCCTCCAGTTTTTAGTCTACCCACGACTCTTCTCCTCGCCTTGACCCCGCCTAAGCATCATTTGGTCCTCCATACTCGCTCACCAACATGCCTTCTATTTCACACGTCATTTTTCAACGCAGCGAAGACGAGTCTTCAGACGCCCTCGAGTTTAACAGAATGCTCAGCGCCTTTGGCCTGGTCATGTTTGCTCTTTGCCTGGTTTCGTCTCTTGTTCTGCTTCGCCGGGCTCAACTCCGTAGACAAGCTTGTCTTGCCCCTGTTCTGCCTTCGTACTCGGAAGCCCGTGGCAACAACCTCACCATTCACACCACTGACAAACACGGTCGGTCCAGTGTTCTTGTGATTGGCTCCAACGGCAAGCCCATGCTGAGCAACCCCAACTCGCCTCCCCACTCGCCTGACAATGTACCCGAGATCCGTATTACCTTCCCCGATGAAGCCGACCAGACTGGCCAAAACCAGAGTGGTCGTGTTGTCGTCGTCCGCATGGGAGATTCTTCTGTTGGTCTCGAGCCCATGAACGAGCAGCTCCCCGCCTATGAGAAAGAGAGCACAACCCAGTTCTACTCTATAGATATGAATCAGATCGGTGGTCTCAAAGAGAAGGACACCCGCATCTAAACCCCAGTTTCTGTTTTGTGCTTTCTCTGGTTTCGCGTTTTTTTGTCTTTCGCCCATCTTTGCTCCCCCTCCTCTTCTCTTTGATGTCTTCCCTTCACACGGTTGAAAGCAACGAGGGAGGGAATCAGTGGCTTGGACGTCGCCCCGTGTGTCGTCTAGGCATTGTGTGTTTTTTTTATCTTAGCACCGGACGTCTCTCGGGATATTCCACTGCTCACACAATTCTTTTCTTTGTTTCTATTCTTACGTTCATTATCCTCTCTGTTCTTATTCATAATACCCTCCTTCCTCCTTCTCTCCCTGTGTGCATAGGCAGCCAGGAAAAAAAGCCATCCCTTCAACACTTTATGACCGTTACTCTTTTGCTACACCCCTCATAAACACAAGCCTCCTGTCACTCTCGCTGTTGTCATTCTTGGGTGGTTATACCTGTTTCCACTGGGTTTTTGGCCCTTTCATGTTGTCACGTGGAAGTGGTTCTGCAAGCTTGCAATGGTCACTTTTGGTGTATCACGTGAGACTGGTGTCTTGGGTCTCTTTTATCGATTTATTATATTTTGGAGTTGCGCAATCAAGAGTCTTGTTTTTTTCCCGCTGATCTACAAACGCCAAATCATACTTCTCTTTCTGCAGGCCTTCTGGCTGCTCTCATTTCATATGTTGCTTCCGGTTGAAATGTTTCCTTGATGTACTCTTATGCCCCTTCTATGTCTCATTAACTGTATCTGCTTTCATTTGCAGGTCAATCCCTGTTGGTTGCTGCTCAATCTCCAGGGAAAAATTATATATATATATATATGTGTATCATCATTTATCTTAACCCTCCCTAGCTCATCTCGTGGCTCCCTAAGTTCTACGTTATCTTATCCCTATTGAATTACCTGGGTGGGCTTCAAGGCGCTCTACGCTTTTGTCCCCGCCGCTGCTGCCCTGGCGACTTCATTTAACCCTTATTAGCTTGTTTAATGAGGTAGGTGACTAGCTAGCTCCCTAGATCTAAACCCTTCGATTTCCCGTTTAAGCGATGGATAATGGTTTTTTAGTATTGTAGATGGGTTGGTTGATCTTTAGCAGATTAGATGTAGATAGTGTAGTTTGTAGCATGTATCAGGACAATGTGAGCGGTGGTTGATCTATGTGACTTGGCTGCGAATAGTTATTAGCTGGCCCATGTCCGTTGCTTTGTCTCACTTTATTCTCGCTTGTCTAGTGTGCTATAACCACCTGCCTGCCACTGTATCCAAGGGAGTTTCGTTTAACATCAAGGTTGCTTTTTTTTAACCTTGGTATTTTTAGTCGGACAAGATATTACACCTTACCTGTTACTTTCACCAAAGGGGGGTCCCTGTTGCTGTAGGGTCAGAAGCCGACGTCTTGTTCGCGGACCAAGGGCCCCATCGCCTCTCAACTCACTCCATGTCTTACTCAAGGGCTCCCCAGGTCCAGATATTGAGACCAACTTTGCTTCCTTGCTTGACTGGGAGGCCGGCATGGAACGTCTCCTGATATCCCTTTCCAGAGCCATCTGCGCGGAAGTTTTCCCAGAACACTGCATTTCCAGGGATTGGCTTGAAAATGACGCCTTCAACTGCTGACCCGCGTCCAAGTATATCTTGTTCTCCATTTACCCCTTGAGACGAAGATGTTGACGCCGCATCGCACTCGACAAACCTACACCAAAACGAGTTGCCACTGCGTACCTCGACGCGAGGTAGGTATGGGAACTCCGTGCCCCCACCCTGGATATCATCCGAAACATGTGCCCAGGCCATGAAGCTGCTGATGCGGCCCCAACCGCCAGCGCCAGAGCTCCAGTCAAAGTGCATGCCGTAATGGCCGCCTGGGCCGTAGCGCTGAGTGCGGAGTCGCTCGATCCAGAGATTGCGTCGCCAGCCCTGGAAGGCGCGGGCGCGGGCTTCGATGCAGCGTACAGTGGGGTCACGGGGGAGCAGGGCAACCTCAGAGAGGCGGATGGATGGGTCGATTTGCGTGGAGCGGCCGTCATGTGTGATGGTAGACGGCTGGAACAGGTCCTCACTGCAGTAGAAGAAAGGAGGAACCGTTAGTGCAAGAAGGCCTTGTAGGGGAGAATGGCGTTTGATGATTACACAGGGCGGTTTATCTCCTGCTAGGATCAAAGACGCTGCTTGGACGCCCCTTCAGGTGACAATCAATCGCAGAGCAGAGGTCAGCCTTTCCGCCTCCCCACCATGAATGTGTGCACAGGGTTTTACAACAGGTCAAGAAAGTATAAGAAATCTATAAGCTGTTGCACAGGCCTTTTTCTCTTTTGCTTCCTCTTGCTGGTTTTGTTTCTCGAGATAGATAGACATTGACATGCCGCTCCAAGTCGCACCATAAGTCCCACGCGGGCTCTTTCTTTCATCCGAGTCCTCCAGGATCGCCGCGCGGCAGGGATAGCAGAAGAAGCACCTTGTGACTCCATTAAAAGTGGATAAGACTCAGGAGAGTCGAGAGGAAACGTGATTTAAAGGGGAAATACGTTAGGAAACAAGGCCCGGGAGTTTGAGGCTGCTACCTACCTAACGTCGAGCAGATGCTTCCGATCGCTGGTCGACAAAAAGTTTTCTATGTAGATAACAAGAGGCTCCTTTGAGTATATGTGAACAGAGTACTGATCAGACGGGCATCCAAGCGTGTCGTTGCTGCTCGGTATTGCAAGCATGTCCTCGTTTAGGGCTGGAAGGGGTGCACGAGAGAGATTTTTAGGCGCAGATTGAGAGTAGAGGATAGCCGAAATGGCTGCTAGAATTATAGCGTATGCAAGCATTGCGAGGCAAGATAGAGCGAAATAGAGAATTATAGCCGATTAGATGGGGAGCGCTGCTGCTGCGGTTAGGAGAACCGAGAGCGGACAGAATGTACTTCTGTAGGATATAGGATATAGCACTATATTATGCTATGAGAGGAGGAGGGAGGGGGGGGGGAGAAGGAGGAGAAGGGAGATGAGATGAGTGAAGTAGTTGGCAGTGGGTCGCTTTAAGTGGAGTCCTTTTGGTACACCAATCTCGTTGAAACTCTATTTTATTGTTATTTTCTGATTTTGCTGGTAATGAACTCAAGCATGCCGTTATCGAACCTACCGTGGACGATATGCTTAAAGGCCCACGAACCAAAGAGCTCCAAATCAAAAAGCTACGAACCAGAGGTTGGCACGATGGAACAGCTATCTTGACGACTGGTACACGTAGACACGCGTGTGTCCACATATGCTGTGGGGGCCCACCACTGCCTTCATGTCACGTGCCAGGCACCGTCTCTGCGTCGCACGTCGTGGCTTTTCCCGACCAAATGCAGTTAAATAGACCTCGATTTCAATACGACTTGTCGTCTCAAGAATATTCCTCGGCCGCGATGCTGCTTCCAGACATACTCTGGCTATGTTTACTGGTCTGTGGCTTGGCTGCGGTACCCTAGAGGGATCATTTGTTTCTCTCCTTTTGCTAGGATGTTGAGACGTTAGTTGCATATTGCTCTCGTTCCTGTTGCTTTTTTTTGCTTTTGGCCCCTGAGAGCGTCAAAGCCCAGCTTATCCAAAGCTTTCTAATCAGTGGTCCTGGAGCGAGAGAAGGAGAAGTATGCATGGAACAAAGCCTCTGCTGCCACTCACTTGTTCGCTTATTCTTGGGGAAAAGCTGCAAAAAACTCCTCCCTGGTAAGCTGGCCCTATATTGCTAGTATTCGCACACAGTATGGCTCAGAATACATATATGCATAGTATACTAACTATACTCCTTATGGATAGATGGTATACTCTCTCTTGCACCAATCTATAGTACAACTAACTCGATTTCTGCTGATTCCCTCGAGCTTAAAAGTACCCATTCCTCCTGGGTCCGACGACATAACTGCCGATCAACTCGCCCGGCTGATGAGTGTTGAAGCCAACAACAGAGCTAGGCGCAGCAGCAAGGCCTAAGACAGCACCCAAATTCATACTTAGACAGACACATCCCATCCCATCGCATCCCTTCGCTTTTTGGCGCTTCATCAACAACATCCCGGAAAACTCGCAAAAATACACACAGGACTAGGTACACCACCGCCAAATTGTCCTTTCCTTTGCTTTGCAGCCCCCCCCCCCCAATAACCATGGATTATTTCGTGCAGGACGGCGAGCTGGTCTCAACTAAAAGGGGCATGCAGGTGTCCAAGACACGACACAGAGGAACCCGCTTTGTTAACGCTGTGATGTCGGCTCCTGCCCATGAAGGGAGTCAAAGCAAGACTTCCTTTCTTGCGAATTCTTCTGTCCCTCAGTTCTCCTCTTCAGCTCCCGCGATTCCTGAGCAATCCTTGTCCACTAGAGCCAATGCTGCACCCATCGGAAAGGGATCATTTTCCGTATTTTCGATTTCAAAGCCTCCGGCCCCAACACGCTCTGCAGCTCCGTACGCTCTGGAAAATGCGCAGGCTCGCTCAACATCCGTCACACCACCCAGATCCTCGGTCCCCCCGTCCAGCGGAGGACGCGCTGAAACTGCGTCTCCAGCCCCGAACTGCACCGCTAACAGCATTGTACTGCTGGAACAGCCACCAACAGCAACGGAACCAGTGCCACCAACAGCAACAGCGCCATCAGCACCAATATCACCATCTCGAAAGATCCCAGAGCAGCATTCCAAACCTAGAGGTGGGGTTGTGCCTGTGGCAAAAAGAGGAAAGGCCACAAGAAAAAAGTCAGATCCTACCCCCAGGCCGGCGCGAAAAAACGCAATGGCAGCCTCAAAAATGCAGATACAGCAGCATGGGAGCTTCTCTAGCTTTAGCATCAGTGTTCCGTCACCGAAGAAGCAGCATTCGTCTGTGCAGTCGGGTCGCTCCACGACCAACACTTTCGAGCTGGACCAGAAAGTACTATCCTGCCTGCTGGACGCCCGCAAGCTGGACAATGTGTATGACTTCATTCCAACTTCGATCTCCATGAACCCATTTTCGTACAGCGCAGAGTCATTGCCGTCCCTGCCCATGATCGCTTCGGCTACAGACAATACCCGGTTCTTGTATAAGTTGTTTGAATCCAGCATGCCTGGAACTATATTTCCTATGGAGCGCATCTTGACACATAATCCCGTCCGGTCATGGGAGTTTTTCGAGAGCGTGATGAAGGATATGGCAAAACTGCACATGGTTGTTGTCTCGAGCGTATTTATGGAAATGCACTGTCGAGGGCTGAGGCCATCGCAACTCTTGGCTTCAATTTCCTTTTACCTTAGCCGGATGTGTGCTCTAGTTGGCGATGGCCTTAAGGAAGGAAACAAGGCGCCAATCAAGCCTAGGCCATATGTGCTAGAGTGCATTGGGTCCATGGCGCTCATTTCGGTAAGTCGGCCAGCCCTAGTTGTGCAATACATACGTATATTAATGGTGTGTGCAGCTCTTTATGAACCGACACGACGACTGGCATATCCATATGAAGGGCCTCAAGAGGCTTCTAACATCGTATGGCGACATTGACGACAAGAACGCGGACTGGTATTTGATACACAAACTACGACGGTAAGTCGCATCCAGCCACCCACGCGGACTTCACTTTTCCTCCCTTACACCAATATACTTGCTTAACTCCACGCATATCCCTTATCTAACCATGCAATGTGCCGCAGATCCGATACAATGGGCGCCTTCATAACAGGCTGTTTGCCATATCTTGAATACCCCCGGGCCTATCCAGACATATCAACCGTTATTCCGCAGCATACACGAGACGAGCTCCGTCTCTCTACCCATGAATGCCTGTCGGCAGCGGGAGTCCTCCCATGCGTCGACACATCAATACAGGACCTGGTTGTTTTCCACAAGGCTGTAATGCTGGCTATGAAAGGCCCATCCCGGTCAATCCTCTTTAATCCGCACTCCTTTGTCGATGAATGGTTTTATGTTTTCTACAAACTCACGCGCTACCCAATGTCGATGCAGGACCACTGCTCGCTGACCCAGACACGAGCTTCCGGCGTTACAACCCCCAATGACCAGTCACCATCGCCGAATTCATACTCTGTCGATGCTGATACCTGCAATCTCATGTCGCCAGTAGCTAGAGTGGCATCGGCCCTGTTTGTGTATGAGTTCGTCCCACAAAGACCGGCCTCGCCAACCGGCCATATACTTGCGCTCTCGCTTCTCCGCGACCAAATACAAATGATTGTCAACCACATCAAAACATATGCTCTTGGACGCGCCTACTCTGCTTCGCCACCCGAATATCCGTCACGGACCGCGGCCTTGGCGCCTCTTTACATGATCCGGCCCGTGCTTGTGTGGGCTTGTATCATCGGCTACATCTACTCCTTTCGCTTCCCTGTAACTGGGTGTGATCCGTCTTTTAAGCCAAACCCCAAGCGTGCAATCTTCTGCGAGTGCGTCTACCTTCTCTTCCCAGATCCATTGGACATGCCCACAGAGACCGACTCTCGAATGTCTGAGCTTCTTGATTGGACGACGATTTCGCACTCGCGTCTTCCGACGACGCTAGATGCCTTTGTAACTCTGATGCGTAGCGAGTATGAGGCGTGGTTGGCGCAGTACATGGAAGGCGAGAATGTCCGCGATGTTGTGTGTTAGCGGCTGCGTAGGACTGAAGACTCCACTGCTTGGATATAGGCTGGTTTTGTGACGAAGGACTTGTTGACGAATTTAATGAACTCGGTTTCCCATAGCGCATGAAATAATAAAATCACGTCCCAGACATGTTAACAGTACAGAATGAAATATGGAGTGAAAGAATTTGGAGGACGGGATTGTCGCATGTATTGACTTGGCAGTACGGATAGAGTGTAAACCCTAGCCCAGACAGACAGCATCGCAACCCTCATCTCATCGATTGCCCTTATCTTCTTCATCGAGCAATCCGCACACTGAACAAGTGTTGCACACACACACACACACACACACACACTGCATCTATCAACCATGTCTGCTCATCCGTATCATCCCATAGATCTAAACATTCCTGTGTACCAGCCAAACATATGGCCGCTGTGGTTGCTTGCCGGGACTTTTGGCGGCGTGATAGCTGGCGTCCTTGCTGGTATGGCGGCAGCGTCGAAGCGGGCAAACCCCAACCTGAGGATGGGAGAGATGCTGGTGATCAGCTGGTTTTCGCTATGTGAGCTTTCCCTCTTGCTTTGTATCTTCTTCTGATTTTTCCATGGGCCTTGCTTTCTGACTCTGTTTGTCGTCTGTAAAGGTGCGTTTCTGCACTGTTGCTTTGAGGGTAAGAAGCGGACGAGACCTGGTGACATCCAGAACCAAAAGGCTAATAGGTGGCGGCTGTCCGGGCAGGATACTTTGTGCTTTTCCACCGCAGTTTGGCCGGTAGGCAGGACCTATTTGCACAGCTCTGGAAGGAATACGGCCTCTCTGACTCTCGATACCTGGTATCTGACCCGTTCATGGTCTGCATTGAGACCGTTACAACGGCACGTTCTCCCCCCCTTCATCTTGCTGTCCCATCAGCTTTTATACTAACGTCATAAGCCAACGCCTACAGCTTGTTTGGGGCCCGCTTAGCCTTGCTGCCGTAGCTGCAATCGTGTTTCGTAGTCCCCTGCGTATCCTCCTGACCACATTGGTTTCTATAGGCCACCTGTATGGCGTGGTGCTGTATTATTCGACGTGCTATGTAGAGCATGCGTTTACTGGCCGTAGCCACAGCCGCCCGGAGTTTCTGTACTTCTGGGTGTACTATGCTGGCTGCAATATCCCGTGGGCCATTGTGCCAAGCAGTTGAGTGCCCTTCCATCCTGTTGCGTGTGTGCCTGAAAGCTGACGGTGCTGGCTGCAAGTTCTTCTGTGGCAATGCGCGCGTGAGATAGCCGCTGGTGCTGTGGCTCTGGATCGAACGATGAAGAAAACGCAGTAGATGCACGCTCGATACCATCGTGTTGCGGCTCTCGGTATGGCTGTAGAACTGGGAAGTGCTAGGGCCATTTGTTACATACACCCTGTCCAGAGGCAGGGGCTTGTGCCGGCAGGAATGTCGCCCGGCCTTTCGTTTTGCAGAGACATCAGGTTGACTGGACTGGACTGGACCGACAATGGTTCCGAACCATGATACTTGCGTATACGAATTCTCTAAAGTGCTTATAGTGTCGCTAATACATTTCGCCGTGTCTTTCATTGGGGTGAAATCTTGCTATTCATTGCCAACTGCACTATGGTGGATGTCATGTTGCCTGAGCGCTCTTGAATCATCTTCCTCCTCACATACAAATAGCTCCTGGCATATAAATGAATACACTACTCTCTACTCCATCCAGTGCGCCCTTCACCCAACACACACTCATGCGACTAGCATCCTTCTAATCCTATGGAAAAAAAAAACAAAGAAACAAAACCTACTCTAGCCACCTTCCTATACTTCAGTTTGCAATCTTTCCAAACGCGCCGTCACTGCCTCGATCAAAGCCGTCTCGCGTGTCAGCATAGTCTTGACCTGCTGTAGACGAGTCTTGCGCAACTCCGGCGGAATGCGCAAATCCGGAGTCCCTGATCTAGCTGGACTTTCAACACCTGTCGGCGTCGATGTCACCGGCGATGATGACACGGCCGTACCAATGTTCGCCGTGCTGGATACTGCCGCAATGACACGTGCATCGCGCTGTTCCTGCTCAGCCACCAGCTCACATGCATCGCGCAAAAGCTCCTCGGCTAGCTGGTTGACTGTGTTCACACGTTGCCAGGGCTCCGTGACATTCGCGCTGGACCGGCGTGGTGCGACAGACAGATCCTCGCCAGACCCTAGAACACGTGCCTTGAGACTTTGGACCTCGTCAGCAAAGGCGCGTTCCTTGGTGCTCAGTTCACGGCGGGACACGTGGTTAGCATTCTTGCGCAGGGCTTCAAGTCGCTCAGCTAGCCGGATCTGACGGGATTGTGCCTGTGCTAAACGCGACTCGACACGGATACGGTCACATGGCTCATCCCCACCGACAATCTTGTCGATGCGCGCTTTGATTTCCGCGGCTTTAGTCAGTTGCTCGCGCATCTCGGCATGCATGCGGTCGCACTTGAGGAAGAGATCGGAGGCTGCCAGACCCAGGGAGTGAGTCTCGTCGCTGAGAATCTTGTGCACGTTGGTGAGGACTTGAAGCGTCATTGGGCTGAGGCGCACTTCCTGGCCTAGAGTTACACGCTGATTGGAAGTCTTGAGACGCTCAAGAAACATGGGAAGCACAGATGGCTGCCCAAACGCTTGCGAAGGGGTATATGCAGGGCGAGGCTCATAAGTGAACAGAGGCTGGGGGGACGGCTCAGACAGGCGTTCGGTCAGGTCAGCGGTATCAGGAGATTCTTGACGAATGACTGCAAGCTGTTCCTCCGGCAGCTCAAACAAAAGGACAACAGGCTCGTAGGGCGTTGC
Organism: Ceratocystis variospora; assembly: GCA_038407165.1. Lineage (NCBI taxonomy): Eukaryota > Fungi > Ascomycota > Sordariomycetes > Microascales > Ceratocystidaceae > Ceratocystis > Ceratocystis variospora. The sequence continues at coordinate 11,933 of JAXHKN010000202.1, forward strand.
CGAGATAATTCCATAGCCAATATCAGGATCGTCAATGGCAACACACGCCGACAGATAGCCGGGGTTGTGGGAAGAGGTTTCGACGTAAAGGCGTTCACGAGTCGAGTTGTGACCTGTGACGAGCAGGCCAATGCGGAACTCAGAGCCGGCCCCAGGCTCCTGGAGCTCACTTTCTAGGCGGAACACCCACGACGCCAGAGAAAAATACGTTATGCCAACATTGTGTGTGACATAGAACGCGTACTTTGACATGACGTCAGGGCTAAACACTGGCCAGCTGTCGGGGCTGGATTCCATAGTGTTCATGCTGTCCATGGCCTGATACAGCAAAAGTGATGGCTCGGGTATCTGATCTGCCAAATGGCTTGGGCGTGTCTTGTGCTTGGAGGGCAGCCATTGGGCCTCGACGCCATCGATATCAAGGCATACTTTGACTTGGCCTCCCGTAGATAGCAAGCAAACAATCGAAAGCGAAAGACCTTCATGTTCTGCTCCTTCGCTGACCAGATCAACATCCTCGCCGTACATGAGTTCTTCGCTATCAATCTTGGGACCAATGACCATGATATCGGTGTACTCGCAGTCAATGTCGTCTTGGTCCTTGAGGTCGGCACATATATCAAAGGGGCCCTGGAGGCGAGGGCAAGAACCGGGTTTTGAAGGCCGGGTAAAGACCTCAATAGCAGGATCCCCGGGGCTAGCTTCTACAAGCTGCGGCTCTTGCGAGTCGATTTCTGCCATCCAAGCTAGCTGCTGCTGGGCCAGAAGGCGACCGTACTCAGATGTCTCAACGTCGTCCTCGATAGTGGCTAGCTTTTCCACTATGGAAACCGATAGGGACGGTATCAAGGCTGGAGGAGCAGACCACTTCCGAGGCAACAGGGGGCACAGGGCATACACATCGCCTTCACGCATGGCAATCCACAGCGTGAATGGCGACCAGCCGCCAGACTGGCGCGACGAAAAACAGGCGGCCGCAACCTCCATTTCGAAAGAGTCAGGCGAAAAGCCCGTGTTGGTGGCCGATACGGAGGCAGAAAAGTTTTGGTCGACGGCAACTCCATCAGCCAGTTTCTTCAAGTCGATGTCGAGTGTGGGCTGGTCAAACGACCAGCGATCTATCATGGAGAGTTCCCATACCCGCACAATGGCGTCTTCCGACACTGTCACAACGCATCCGCCATCGACACCTAGCGGATGCCAAAGCACAGAGGCAAGAGCAGATTTGGTAGATACGTGGGTGACGGGGCCGAGGGTCCATATCTTGGGCTTGATGGGGCCGCTGTCGCCGGATGACAGGTGAGACGAGTCGGGAATGACCATGATGTGGCAGGTATGTGTCGTGACCACGGCAACATAGTTGTTGTTTGGCGATATTATGAGCTGGCGGATGTCGTCGGCAACGGGGGCTTTGATAGTCTACAGGAATAGCGGAAGAAGGATTAGCTATGGAATTCACAACGACATGAACATGGAAACCTGGATGGCCATACTCGGTAGCCACAGCCGAACTCATCGGGAGTGATGCTTGCCGCCGCAGCAGCGTCGTCGTCCTCGCGCTTGATCAAAACGCTGCGTCTTGAAGATTTTGCTCTGCGATCTTCCTGCATTTCTTTGAGATACGCTAGATCGCCCCAGCGGATTTCGCGGCCACGAGCCACGAAAACCTCGGTGCCACGACGAGCGATGGTGCGACGAGGCCCAGCTTGGGGTGGCTTGGTGTTTTGCTTCTTTTTGGAAGCATATGGAGAACAGGGCTCATTGGTAGCAGCAAATAGGGCATTTCCCGGAGCACCAGTCGCTAGATAGGACGGTGTGTATGCCTTGACTTTGGGCATTTTTCGAAGAGTGCGAAGAGCAAGGGCGTATGGATAGAGGATGTGGAATCGGGAGCGGGTTGGGACGAATCGGCCACGGTGATTTGGCCCGAGAAGACGCAACCGAGAACCGCAAAGCAGGGAAGTTGCTTGAGTCGATGCAGCTTCAAGACAGAGTGCAGCAAAAGTGCGACCACAAGCCAAAGCGAGACAGGCCGACGAGCCGCAGTCAAGTTAAAGCTTGCTTGTGCTTCAGTGATGATGGCACAGCACAGGAGAGTAAAAAGGGTGGGCTTTTTACTGGTCGCAAGGCTGACGAATGCGGTGAAAAAGCTGTGGGAAAAGAATGACAATCAAGTGTTTGTAGCTGCCTGCCTTGTGCTCTCTATTTCTTTCTCAAAGCTGAGCATCTGTGCGTTGCTGTCTTTGGTAGACTTCTTGTCTTCCTTTCTTGTTATTCAGAAGTATTTTGTTTAAGCTTGGGAACTCGATCGCGTTTAGTAATTCTATAAAAATTCAGTGGGGCTGGTGTGGCGTGTTTTCCCGGGGATTAGCCGTGAGCACAGGCGCGCCTGCCGTTTCCATAGCATCGACAAGCAAACTGAGTCCCGGTCTATTTTATCACGAAGTTCAGCTTGCCCAACAACTCGCGCTCTGCTGTCCTGCATTTAAGCTCTCTATTATACGTATACATACTTTGCTTCATCCCCCGTAATAAACATGGCTCCGTCTCGCAACAGCATCACCGTTGACCGGCTTGACCAGCCGAGTGCGTATTATCTCAGCAAGGTAAGAGCATCGAATCGAACCTAGGCGCCAGTCAAATTTTACTGGTGAAATCCACCCAAACACTCGGAGGGCTTGCCTTGCTAACCGCGTCGTTTCTTTGCCTTATAAGTCCAAAAAGAGACACCATAGAGGAGACCGCGAGACTCCCGAACCCAAGGCCGAGCCCACTGAGGATCCCCTGGCTAATTCTACCACACTATACGTCGGCAACCTGTAAGCCCAAGTCGCCCTCCCCCAATTTTTGATCGCACAACACCAGATGACTGACTGTCACTCGCTACTGTGTAACAGCTCCTTCTATACCACCGAAGAGCAGGTCTATGAACTGTTCTCCAAGTGCGGCGAGATCAAGCGCATTATCATGGGCCTCGACCGCTTCACGAAGACGCCTTGTGGCTTTTGCTTTGTCGAATACTACACGCACCAGGATGCCCTTGACTGCATGAAGTACATCGGCGGCACTAAACTAGACGAGCGCATCATTCGCTCTGACCTTGATCCTGGCTTCGAAGAGGGCCGCCAGTTTGGCCGTGGCAAGTCTGGCGGCCAGGTCCGCGACGAGTACCGCGATGATTTCGATGAGGGTCGCGGCGGCCTGGGCCGTTCTCTGCAGGCTGAGCGCATGCGTGACCACGAGCGTCGCGGCCGTGAGCCGGAACAGGATTACGAGAGATACAGCAGCCGGTAGTAGCAATACTAGCACGGCAACAAATGCCTGGACAAAAGGGCCATCTAGGTTCGTGGATCATGATATGCAGGTGATGGCTTGATCTTTGTTTTGTGCCTTCGTTTTCACAGGAATGGAGAGGCGTTTATTTTCCTTTTTTTTATAGTCATATTGGGTCTAGGATATAGAATAAGCAATGAATTTTTGAGTTTCTGCACAAAAAGATGGCAGCAGCAGTGGTGAGAGATGCATTGTGTGTATTTGGCCTCCAAAGGGGAAGCTGATAATAGTACATGGTAGCAGCAAAAGGCCTTCTCTTGGTGATGGCACAGAAAGCGAATTAGACACTATCGCCAAGACGAGACCTTTATAGCCATCGAGCTGAAAATACACCATTAATGTCGATGTTGAGAACGTTGTACAAAATAACAACAGTCGTATCATCAGACTGAGCTTGCAGTGTCCATATACACAGAACAGTTGGTAGTATCTGCGGACCGGGAGCCGCGGGTTGCGAGCAGGATGAGGATAGGGAACAAGGAGAAGAGTAGAATAGACAGACAGAGTGGGTGATGAACTGATTCCAAGCCGCTCAGTAGCCCGGAGGGTTCACACGTTGGGATACTCTTGTCCATTTGGGTAGCTCTGCAACAGGATGTCAGTCCACCATAGGTCATAAAGGCTCGTGTGGTGTCACACGGCCGCTTCTATGAACAACATGTCTTCTACAACTATCTTTGATAAGGGCTGTGTTATACTCACTGTGAATGCCCTTGCGGTAGCCTTTAACCTTGCGGTCAAACATAGTGTACTTATCGCGGGGCATCATCTGCTCCTCCCTGGGCATCTCCTCCTTCCAGCGCTCTAGCGCCGCCACGGTTTGGCCAGTCTGCTTCATCGCCGCATCCAGGGTAGCCACAACGCCGTCGACAGCCCGCAGGCGCTCCCGGTGCCGGCGCTTCTGAAACTTGGACAGCCGCCAAGGGATCTTCCAGAGCAGGCCGCTGGAGAGCGGGTTGGTAACACGGAAGGCGCCGAACATGCTAGGAACTGCCAAGTTTCCCGTTCAAAAGCTAGACAAAGATCAAGACTGAATGGGATAGAGGCGGAGAAAGAAAGTGCTGTTTCCGGGTCGTCGAAAGGGAGAGAAAGGTAAGCTCGCTCAGGCTGTCGGAGGAGGTCGTCGCGGCTGGGAATTTAGTGTGACCAATTATCTGAGGCTTGAGCAAAAAGTTGATATGAGCAGTACCAGCCAATGAGGGCAGGCAGACAATGTCAGTTTGCCCCGCTTTAAAGGTGCCGGATAGCCAACCACCCTAGTAATCAGTGACAAGCCTAGAATGAGCTTTCGCATTTGACATCAATGACAATCGTGAAGCTAAGGACTGTCCCCAGATTGTCGAGGGCTTTCTCTCGTGCATAGTAACCTTGGTTGTTCTTCGACTCTTTTCTCTTCTGCCAGAGGCTATATACAAGACATACTCTCTCGCCTCTGCCTACCTTCCGTTAAAACCTCAAGACCTCGACGCCTTTCCTCCACCAAGTCCAACGAACCACCAAAGCACTATCACCGCTTTTATCTGCCTTCCCATCCCGGATCGCCACAATGTCGTACTACTTTGCCATTGTGGGCACATCGGACAATCCACTATTCGAATATGAATTCGGCACATCAAAGCTTGGTGGCGATGGCACCCCGCGCTTCAACGAGCAGCTGTACCACCTAAACCAATTCATTCTTCATAGCAGCTTAGACATTGTAGAAGAGGTCCAATGGTCGACAGGCCAGATGTACGTATATACCATACCATACGCCATTACTCACATGTTGCCTCTATAGCCACCCACCCACCCCGTTCCTGTTTTCTGACAACCATCCCTCTTGGGCCAGGTACCTAAAATGCATCGACCGTTTCTTCAACAACTACGTTTCCTGCTTCATCACTGGCGCTAACGTGCGCTTCCTGCTCCTCCACCAGCCCTCACAGCCTGCCTCATCTTCACGATCGTCCTCGGCTGCTGTTGGCGCAAATCCTACCAGCATTGCCACTGAAGAAGCCATCAAGAGTTTCTTCCTCGAAGTCTATGAGAACTGGGTCAAGGCCATCATGAACCCCTTTTACCAGGTCAACACACAAGTTACCAGCACCATTTTTCGCCAACGAGTAGCGGCTGCTGGCCGGAAATATCTATGACAGTAGTGTCGTGTCGGATGTCAACATACGTACATAATGGAAGGGGGGAAGGGTGTCGGACTGGCGTTCTTGGATTTCTCTTTTTGTTTTCACTTGTTTATACGTGCACGTCAACTTTGATGTTGATTGGCGACCGGAGTTAGGGAGACAATTGCACTATCCCTTAATACATGCATTTTGTGAGGTTTCATGTTCATACTGGCTAGATGATCATCATCACACTCGTTACAGACGGAGACACGTTGGAAATCTTTCTGACTCAACCGCCGGAGACGCGTTAATCTTAATAATTCATTGCTTAGTAGTTGTGTTGTGAAAATCCTCCCCCGTAAACGCCGATGGTAGATGTGTTGCAAGAAAGCGAAAGCCAGAAAGAGAAGGACACGACTTGGTGAAGTCGGGTGAAAGAACGCAAATAAAACAAAGCCAGACAATGCCCACGAGGCAGAGCATCACAGAAAACCCCAAGTGAAGACGATTATCCTCGGCAAAACACAAAACAATAACTGTGGGTAGAGCATTGAGGGATTATTTCTTCCCGCAGAGTTGCCTGACCACGACTGAATGAAGGACCCGTAAAGCTGAAGAAACCACTCCGTAAATATAGCATCGGGGGTTGGTTTAACCGCCGAAACCGTAGAGGGTACGGCCCTGGCGCTTAAGGGCATAGACGACATCGAGGGAGGTGACGGTCTTGCGCTTGGCGTGCTCGGTGTAGGTGACGGCGTCACGGATGACACCCTCAAGGAAGGACTTGAGGACACCGCGAGTCTCTTCGTAGATCACTGGAGAAAGAGCACTGTTAGATACGGGGCTGGCCAACGAGATAAGCGGAGAGGTTTAGCACATAGACTTACTGGCAGAAATACGCTTGACACCACCACGACGAGCGAGACGACGAATGGCGGGCTTGGTGATACCCTGAATGTTGTCACGAAGAATCTTACGATGGCGCTTGGCGCCACCTTTTCCAAGACCTTTACCACCCTTACCGCCTGTTGATTAAAAACGTTAGTGTTTGACAACTATTGACCGAAGGTGAAGTGCAGTAGACAAGATGTGACCACATAACGGGTATGTTCTCGTCAACAAAGCATCGCGTCAGAGCTAAGAGCGCGTCACGAGGAGACGACGATACCGAAATAGAAGATGGAAAAAAAATTATTGTTAACTTACGTCCAGACATTATGATAGAATTGAGGAATAATTAAGAGAAGTTGAGCGAAAGAAAAAGAAAAAAAAAAGAAGAAATAGTAATGATGGCCGTTCAAATTTGATGAATATCACGATCAAGTAGAGAACAACAAGAGAGAAGGAGAAAGAAAGAATGAAAAAAAGAGGGGAAGGTTAGCGTGTGCTTGGGGCTGTTCATTAAATACGTATCAGGGGCCACCAGAAACAGCCAAAATCAGCCACTATCTAAACAAAGGCAGGAACCTGAATTTTTGTTCTCTTTTTTTAACACAGACAAAAAATAACACGACCATCGGTGAAGGGGGTTCACGTTCCTGCCTTTCCTTCTCACCCCCCAGTTTTCTCTCTAGTAACAGGGCAGACAAGCTTGTTAGAACGCTACGCTATGCATGAAACCAGCCCAGAACTAGCAGTAATGCTTGCTGTATTAACACCCGCCATTAAAAAGTAGCAAGTTTAATCAAAAGGGCGCAGAGGAAGTGCTGCGCTAAGCCCAGCAAGGCAATCTCTGTCTATATAGTAGTTGTGCATTCATCATCCGAGATTGCCGCAATAAAGAATCATTTGAGAACCTCAAAGGCCGTCTCATGCGGCCTACAATTAAAATAAACTCTGGTTTAATATTTCCCACTATAGCAGCTGGGTAAACAGTCAAAGACGGACCTTTATGTTCCTCAGCTCAATGTCGTGTTGATCAGACCTCCAAGTTGGTCCAGCAACACCCTATCCTACTCCCCCATCCAATACTGCTCTCAGCCAATCAAAAATAACTGTCAGCTCGAGATTGCCGTTTAGAGTGAAATTAAATGGCCAGCCTCGCGCTTTTTTTCGAACACGTCAAACGTCATGTCTCCAAGTAGGCGCGTCTTGTAGCTATGTATTTTTAGAAGACGCGACGAGGCACTAGGAGAGCTAGTAGTATGTAAGATAGCAAATACGGTTGGCTTTTAGAGAGAGAAAAAAATAACAAGCTATACGGGCATCCAGCTTCTAGCTAAAATAATTTTGACCCGTGGCTCTCTCCATCACTAGTGTATTATTTCACACACCACACGTCCATCAATATCGACAATTCCAGTACCAGTACACCTTAACACAGACACAAAACGCAGCCAATAATCATCAGGATAACAACTTTTGAGGCGTGGCAAAGAAACTGACTCGTTTCTTCCAAGATCTATCAGGTATCAAAGGTATCTGTCCGTTTTTTGTGCAAGTATGCATATGTCTGTCTGAAACACAAGATATGCTCAGAATGAAAAGAAGAGGAAAAAGAAAAAAAAAGAAAAAAAGAAAAAGGGACCGCTGGGTATATGCATTGAGTGTGCAAATCAAAAATAATGAAAAACAGGTGAATGAGGAAAGAAAGCGTAAGAGAAAACAAGAACCCAATAAAACAACCGGCCAACTTGGATTCCATTCAACCACAAATTGGCTACGTGAGCTGCGCCAAGATGGCCGTTGAGTATAACATTAGTGGAGTGTTTCGTAAAGTCCATTATTACGAGATTAACGTGTCGTTTTGTTCAAGCGATAGAATCATCCATTTGAATATCTTCCTCGAAAGTCTCGATTGCCTCCTTGATTTGTAGCGAAGCCTAGTAGGTGTTAGTGAGATGCGCAAAAGTTACATGTGAATAAAGCATTTCCTCGCCTACCTTTGGATCAAGGGCCAAAGCGTTAGTAAAGTGTCTGACGGCAAGTTGCTTCTGGTTTATATTTCTATACAGCTTGCCCAGCAGGAAATGAACCGGCGCTTCATCCGGGACCTGGTCTTTGAGAATCAACAACTCTCTCCGGGCAGCCTCCATCTCTCCGAGAGTCATCAGCGCGCGTGCCTTCTTGTACCTCGTGTCAGTAGCCTTAGGGAACAGTTCAGTTGCCTTGCTGTAGTATATCAGAGCTTCTGCCGCATTCTTTTGCTTCTCCAGCGCCGTGCCAATGGCACACAGTAAGACAGGATTCGATGGGTTGATATTGGCTGCAATTTGGTAGTGCATGAAGGCACGCTCAAAGTTGCCAAGCTTCCGATAAACTTGGCCGATACCAAAATATGCCTTGTAGTGACGACGATCGGCAGCAATGGCCTGTCGGTAAGCAGTAAGAGCCTTTTCATACTCTTCGTTGTCCATATGCTCATGTCCTTGCAATGTAAATGCATAGGCAAACTTGGGGTTCAATTGAGTCGCACGCTTAAAGCATCGAAGCGCCTGCTCGTGATCCTGGGAAAGCGACCAGGCATTCCCAAGAGAGCACCATGCCTCGGGAGAATGCCAGGCTACATCAATCAATTCATGGGCAAGAAATGAGAGATCGGTTTCCCGCTTAAGTTGCCACAGAATGGTAGAGTACAACTCCATATCTTTCAGTCGAGTTGGGGCAATAGAACGGAGCTTTCTAAAGCACTTTTCAGCCTCGATAAAAGCTGACTGCTCTAGCTGAGCCTTACCCAAGTGTGACAAAACCCACGGTGTTTCTTGCTGGACTTTGGGGACAGTTTGGAAGGCATGTACTGCTTCCGGTGGACGGAACTGCGCAAGCTCGGAATAGCCAGTAGCAATTTTCCGGAGAAGGTCAAGAAGCCATTTCAACGACTCTTCAATTTTGAGGGTATCCACTTCCGTTGTTGTTGCCTTGGGAGCAGCTGCCGGTGCTGACTCTTTGTCTTTGGCCCCGCGCGAGCCTTCTGTCATCTCCACATCCATTGCATTTTCCTCAATTGGCTTGCGGTTACCACTAACAACCCGGCCAACGCTTGCCCCGGTTCCATCCGGTCTTATCAGGCGTGAAATCGTAGGTCGAGGCTTCTTCAGCTCTCTTGTAGCATTTGCGCCTGATGTTAAGGATGAGTTTGCCTTTGAGGCCGTTGGTCTGAACATGTTCAGACGTGCGCTTCTCCTTTGTGGCGCGGCTGGAAGATCGTCTGAATGATTTGCTGCAGCAGAAGGTGGGCGAACAGGGTGTCCTGAGACCGTACGCTTCCGTTCCGCCGCAGTTGTGGCATACCTTGAGTTAACAGGTACTAAGGGCGCTTCGAAAACTTCTATTGGTTGCTCTGCTTTGTCCTGAGATCGAGTTGTTCGTTTCGTCGCTCCAAGACGATACATCATTTTGGAGGGTGCGTCTGCGCCTCCTAAATCGGCGTTCCTCTCTCGTAATCGTCGGCCCGTAGCGGAGGGCGCATCTAGATACGGGGCTCTAGAATTATCAGAAGATCCGTTCGAATTAGGCGGCGTCTCCAGGCCTTCAGAGTTTGATACGGCGATGGTATTGCTAGATGAAACACCAAGCTTCGAGCGCGCGGCGGCAATCTTTGACAGGAAGTCGCTTGTGCCATTCTCCGACTGGTAGACACCGAAGCTACTATCCGGTGGACGAATTCCAGTTTCAAAAGGATCATGTGAGTCAGAGACAAGGCTCTTGGTGTTTTTCCGCGTGAGAACATTATCATTTGGTTTTGAGTCGTCGACGTTAGGATCAAAACTCTGTATCAATGTGTCGGACATTCGAAATATGTTTTGCACTCGGACATTAACGCCCATATCGCAAAGAGCTGTGAATGCGTCCCACTGCATCGGGTTCACCTTGAGGGACTCCTCAAAGCAGTACACCGCTTTTTTCTTGTCATCATATCCACGATACAACTTCCCGAGAAGACACAAGACAGAGCTAAGGTCGGGATGAGGTGCCCTGATCGATGCGCTGTGCTGGCCAATGCTGTTCCGTTGCACTACAACGTTCCTAATCTTTTCGAGCGCATTGATGCCGTCTCGCCAGCGTTCTAGTTGTAAGCAAGACTGCGCAAAGATCCAAGCTGAGCAAATATTTGTGCCTCGCGCAGCATGGCTTCTGCTGACTTCATAGGCGCTGCGGAAGTCGGCATTGTGGTAATGGGCGAGGGCCAAAAGGTATGAGGAATCTGGTGATCTAGGGTCTTGAGCGCTGAGCTTCTCGGCAAAGAATAAGGCATTCTCGTAGGAGAAATTGTCCAAATGATAGTACACCACCTGGCGCAGACAGCCCGAGATGGCAGTGTTAGAGGGCGCCATGGCAATGTGAAAAGTGAGGCAAGATAGAAGAAGTTTCGACGATGGACTAGCAGTCCCAAGCCATGAGGTGCGAGTCGATTGGGTCCGTTTGATTTGTATCCCAATGAAGCGCAAGACGATGCAGAGGATCGGAAAACCGTCGTGTTTGAAACCGTAAAAGCCTATGATATGACGCTAGGCTGTCCAAGTCTGGAAGAAGACATCGCAAGTCGGTTAGTTCATATGTCAAACGATGAAACATTGCTACTGTGTATCGATGGCAACATTCACGATCTCAAGTCGACGATGCACTACGGAGCGACAATACAAGAAATCGTACCTACCAACAAGTTGGGGGACAGAGCTGGGAAGCAACAACAACAACAACGACAACAACAACACAAGGTGGAAAGGGACACGAACAAGAGTGATGCAGAGTATTGATGCCGGCAAATCAATGACGGTAGAGAGAAAAGATACGAGTAAAGCAAAGTGGGAAGAGAAAGAAGGAAATCAACAAACAGATATTCCAGGCAATACTGGAATGGCGACTAATGCCGAGGAACTGGCGAGCAAAGAGGTTGATGAAATGAGGGTAAAAACGGATGAAGAGGAAGATAAAGAGGAAAGAAAGAAAAAGTATGAAAGGGGGAAGGGGACACAGTGAGCCCAAACAATCAGAAATCAAAGCACGATGATGGGGAAAGAAAAGAAAGTGATGATGATGAAAAAAAAAAAAATAGTACGTAGGCTGGATTTGCTCGGTTCATGAAGATTAGGAAGGAGGGTTTATTGTTGGTGGGGTGCCTCACTATCAGCCTATTGTTTTGGTAATTGCTTCAAAGGTGGACAAAACACGAAGAACAAAAGGATATTCTAGATTTGGCACACCCCATAAAAGTGAAGGAGCAAAGGTATCAAAAGAGACAAGTACCTACACGATCACGCAGAGATGCAGATGAAAGATGTAGAGCCCGAACAAAGCCTTCAATAGCAAGACAACCTCTCATGAGGATGCAAAACTTGGTAACAGTCACGGCAGCGTAACAAAGAAAATAAAGGGAAACAAACAAAAGAAAACCCCCAACAGCGCTTGACGTCTCGGCGCGAAATCAAATCAACAGGCGTTGCGTGAATTGTGTGACTGCGAAATGCTGGTGCCAAAATGCCAGTTTCTCGCATATGATTGGCTCAATTATTTTGCTTTGTTTGCACCTGTTGCCCTGGAAGCGAAACCTGTACCTGGCACAAAAAGCCAAAGCCAAAGCCAGGAAGGCCTGCCTATTTTGGCCTGCACAAGAGCCCCACCCTAACCCTTGCTACTTCATTGTTGGGTGGATTAAAATGGCTTAGTCAGTCACAGGTGTCTAGTACAAGGTGGCTCTTTGAACTCGAATGCACCCACAGACTTCTCTCGGTTTCGACCACACGACTTCTGGCATAAAAGATACTCGGCGCATACTACGTACCAGATCTGCCAATCGTCCTCCCTCCTATCCTCTTTATCCGTCCTCGCAGCTTGTCACCATGGCTCAAAAAGCAAAGAAAGACATGGCCAAGGCCAATATTAGCACACTCAAGAACCTGCACATGCTCTCCGCCATCTTCAATGGCCTCTTTCTCGTCTTGAGCCTTACGCTATTCAAGAGGTCTCTGGTCTATTATGCAGTGCTCTCCACCCCAGCCTTCATCTGTCAGATCGTTATGGAAAAGACCGGCCGTCCAACTTACGACCCAGCCACCCGCGCATTGCGCTCTCCCGGTTCCGATCTCTCATCATCTGGCCTGGTGGATTCTATGTTCGACACTATCTGGGTCACTTGGGGCTGCCTGGTTCTAGTTCTCATCTTTGGTAATGGTGCCTGGGCTGTCTGGTCCCTGGTCCCAGCTTTTGCTTTGTACAAGGCCTATGGCCTGCTCTCGGCTGGTAGGGCCCTGATGGGTCTGGGAAATCCTCAGTCCATGGCCGCTGACATGAGCGATGCGGCTCCCATGCAGAGTCGCAAACAGCGACGCAAGGCATAAGCTGGAATTGGACCCCGAATAAACACCAAGATAGAGGCTACACTAGAACATAGAAACTTTAGTTCTCACCCTGTCATTCTTCCCACTGATGCATAGTCATGTAGATGCGTGAACACAACTAGACCCTATTTCTGGAGTGTCAACATGTGTGGGGTGACCACTCCGCCAGTCCACTCATTGATCAGCCCTTGGTCGACATTTCTTAGTAGTACATGGACGTGGTCTAATGAGCGGACACTCTGTAGGGCCGTCCAATTCTTAAACCAAAGCACATTTTGATCACCAACTTTTGCCCTGAACATTCTTTCAACGAAGGCATCCACAATTTCTCGGCTCCTCGGCGTCAAATCTCCAATGTCATTGTCCGTTTCAATTGGCGTCCGAGTCCATACGACAATATGCACGATACCTTGGTCTAAGGCATATGGCCATTCGTTGGTGAGAATACAATAGTCGCTTTCTTCTGAAAACGGAATATCGGACACACAAGAAAATGGAGGTCTGCCCCAGGCTGCTGGTAAGCGATGGTATAGAAGGTACTCCATCACAGAGCCGTACACTTCTCGTGTGTCTTGACCCCATTTCAAGTATCGCTTTAGTTCCGACGGTGTTCGTTGTAGTCCATTGAGATCGTTTCGTTCTTCATGGGCCATCGCGTTAGAATAGCTTAGTATCTGGCGTGTGGCTTTCGAGCCAAGGCTAACCCACCTATATTCGCTTTAAGAGCTTCCCATGATAGCATAGGGAACTCAGCATCGCTTCTGAATCTCAGCACCCAGCGATCAGATTCTGTGAGTGTGACTTTGGTCATGTCGACGCCTGGGACCACATATCGCGGGTCGGTATCGTCATTCACAACTGAGACGGGATATATGAGAGAGAGCGCGTTACCCATTGTGAAGCAAAATAAACTGGGCTGGATGCACGTGAAGCAGTGATTAATAGTACAAATAGGGGCACCAAGAAGGGAACAAGTAGACGAGGGTGTATTATGAGTGTTGTAAGCAGAGAGGCCAGCAGGGAATTCGCTAAGAAGGTTCAAGGCTACTTATGCTTATAAGTCAAGCACGGACGTTGGCATGGCAACTAGATCATCGTGTAGTACGATAGAAACAACCCTGCCATATCATTCTTAAACATTTAGAAGTCTCATCTGAAGAAGCGCTCTCTTATTGTCCCGGCTGTCACACTTTATTGTTTCAAAGGGTTGGCTGAAACGGATATTGGTGATATATTGTGGTATAATGTTGCTGGGCTCATAATGGGCTGTAGAACCTGTATCTCTATTCAATAGCTCGTTTTAATGATCATCATGACCACAATTCGTCAAGACACGTGATATTGTATGGGAAGAAAGGCACATGAATAGATGGATTCGACAGGAGAAAAAACAGACGTTGGTATGGTATAGTGCGTATGTGATGTATAAGTGCGTGCATCCCATTGTAGTGTGGACAGCCCAAGAAAAAGACGAGAAAAAAACAACATGTATGGAAGAGTAAGAAAAGAACAGAGAAACGAAGGAAAGATACGGATCAGTAAATGCCCTGTGTCCGGTACTGGAACGTATCGTACCTAGGTCGTGATGTTAGTATTCATGCAAATAATTCCTATAGTTCCAGGCGAAACAACTTACAGACGGGTGTAATAACTACCAACTGACTTGCCAATAATATCCGTCTCGACAAAGTTCTCTGCAGCCTCGGCACTCAGCTGCAGCTGGAATCGTTGCCGTAGTGCAGATGTGACAGGGCCTATCCCGACGGCAAAACACGGCATTTTGGACTCAGCTGCCATCATAGCGACTAGATCAATGATGTTGTCGGCTGAGCGACGTAGAGCTATAGTGAGGATTAGTTAGCAGCAGCTCTTTCAACAAGTAAAAACCAGGGAGTGTGGCCCATATCTAAACACACCTTGGAAAGCTTGTTTACAAAGCTTCTTGTAGTCGGCAAAAGCCTTGCTTTCTAGTCCACCAAGAACGTCGACGTATTCCTGGGTTAGCTTGCAAGGTGCAGCCTCGAAGCCCATTGACCCAGGCGAGTTGGATAGCATAAAGCCAAAGTCAATATGCACAATATGGCCCTCACTATCAATCAGGATATTTCCGTTGTGGCGATCCTTGAGCTGCAAGACATAAGAAATCACGCTGTATGCTGCTAGTGACCGTTTAAAGGCATCAACGCCGGCTTTGTAAGCTTTACTTTTAGGTGGCCCAAAGACTTTGATGAAGTGGTCTTTCAGGGTAGCAATGCGACGCTTTGGAGAGGGCTCCATGGCTAGTGTCAAGCTGCGTTTAATTGAATGCACAGAGACGCCATTGGTAATTGTCTCGATCAGGCCAGACGACTCGCCTGTGACTAGAATCTTCATGACCTTGACCCAGACTTTAATTTTAGCCTCAGCCCAGATCTTGTCGCAAGCACTGATCAGCTGACAGGCAAAGGCTTCTTGGCGAAGATCAGCACCTGTCTTGATAATGACAGATACAAGATCCCAGTTTTTCATCCAGCCATACGGCGACGACTTTTGAATACGCGCCTTTTTAACTTGCCATGCTTCTCCAAAGACAGCCGCACTGGGGTCATCGCGGTCGCCCTTACCCTGAATACCACCCGTTTTAAAGTCATTTTCCATTCGCGCCTCACCACGTGCTGTATCGGCGGGCTCGACTTCCTCATCAAGATCTGCCGGAGCATCCGAAGCTGATGGCACAACCGATTTAGCCATGATTGTATCAAATGTAGGGCCAGTTTCATCGTTGATGTCGAAACTCTGCTCTTCTAAGCTTTGCATGCTGGCAATAATCTTGGCACGAATGGCCTCAACCTCGTGCTTAGGCCGTTTGCGTGTGGTGATCTCCAGTTGCGCTAGCATTTGCGACGCTGTGCGCATGTGTGTAGCAAGTGCAGAGAAATCAGGTTCGATACCATGACCGCGCAAAACAGGAACAGGGAGCTGAGGCGGCGGCTGGGTATGCTTTTGCCTTGATGGGCTGCTGGAGCCAGATGTTGAGTTGTCGGACGATTGAGGTGTAGCCGGAATTTCGGTAATAACGGAGTTTGCGGCACCATTGGCTATACGCCGTTGATTCGCGAAGAGACATGAAACATCTTCACTAAAGCTACCGCTCATTTGAGGCGTTCCTAGGTCGCCGGATGTCGGCTCAAAAACACTGTCCAAAGTGGGCTCTTGCGTAGTGTTTACAATGGGTGTTCGGGGTGCTTCTGAGAGATCAAAGATGCGCTTTTTGGAGCCGCTTTCGGTCATTAACTTCATGAGAAGTCTCTCATTGTCGGGGGTATCAGGATCAAAAGTGAAATCATCACGAAGAATTTCAATCATCAACAGGAATGGAACCTTTTCAGCGCTATTCAGGACGGTAGATTCGGCAGGATTGATGCGCACAATACGGTGGTGTTTGCTTCTCCCTGGAGACCCATTGACTAGCGTTGGTGGGCAAATGACAGGAATGTCGATCTCGGCGGGAAGATCCTGGGCAATGAGTGCAAGCTCGGCACGCAATGCGCTGAGACGAGCCGGTTTGGGCACGGCCACCAGGCGATTCGATATATTTTCCAGGGCCGTCAGGAACTGTGTTTCACTGCGGAAGTAGTGCTGCCGCAGTAGGCGCGTCTTTTGTATACTAGAAAGCTCAATTGCTGTCCGTCTACTTTTCCCGAGTGGGTCACGATGAGTGTGACGACGATGTAGGGCGTTGAGACCCGAGCTCATAGCAATGCTGGCTGATAAAGGCGTAGAGGGGCGCGGGGGTTGGGGCGAGCGAAGGTCCCCCATGAGAGGAAGCGACGACGTACTAAAACGAGCTTCTTTTAATGCCAATTCAAGGCGTTCACTCGGTTTACGAGAAGTAGAGGTGGGAGATGGATTGTCATTGTTTGGAGTAGTAGGTGTATCTCGGCCAGGTGTATCAAGAGCTAGAGAGTCAGAGATAGATGGTCTCCTCGCTGTCCCTGGCAAGGTTAGAGCACTATCTGATGGACTGATAACTCGAGGCAGCCCATGCCGCCTAGACCGAGGGCTATCGGGCCTTGTGGTTGCGGACTTTGTGATGGTGGTTGGCTCGCGGGTTTCGGCAGGTTCACCCTTTGGGGGCTTTCTAGCTTGGGCTACAGCCAGAGGCCCAGCCCATTGTGGCAGGATTGGAACAGCTACGCTGGCTAACACAAAGCTTGACAGCACACTGACGGGAAGGATGTTTTCGCGAATTTTTTCGTAGCGGGCAGCATCAGGAAGGCCAAATACAATATGTTGGACCTTGTTGTATACCCGGCGACAAGTCTGGAAAGCATCGGATTGAGGATTTGAGGAGAGGTCGTGGAGATATGTTTGGAACAGCCAAAACGTCTAGAGATTGCCAGCTTAGGGCATTAGTAAACCGGCAAGCCAGAAGGGGGAAAGAAAAGGGGGAATGTGGTATGGGGGGGGGGAGGGGGGGAAGAGAGAGAAGAGAGGGGGGTTGAAGAAAGATAGAGATAATTATAAAACAATATAAACAACAACAGGGCAAGGCATACCAGAAGGGCCGCAGTCACTGACTCCTCACAAAGATCCAGGAGAAACTCCTCGAGCGCCATAGACTCATTGTCTAGACTGATTATCAGATGGCATATCTGCGGCAAAAAGAATTCAATGTCCTCGTACGGAAACTGGCGGAGTTTGTTGCAGAGAACATAGTTGATTCCAATGTGATCGGCGTACCGGCTAGACGATGGAGAGAAGCAATGAGTAAGCAAGACGGAGTTTTGATGGCGGATGACAAGAAATGTAAATAGGGATATCTAGAAAACGGGACATACGTCAAGTATGATACGGGTAGAAACGGGTTCGAATTGAACACGTCCGACTCGATGAAGCGCTGAAGCAAGGTCCACGACATTTTGCGCGGTGGCTATTATATTAACCAGTGGGTGGATACAAAACTAGCGACTTGTCTATAGTAGCGGATATATGGCGAGGGTATGCGTGTAGTATTATAATACAAGAGAATGGATCAAGAAAGGTAGGTGCATAGAGTAAGTAGGCCGGCGAGATTTCGGACGGAACGGGGATCGGCAGGCCGGAAGGTAGTTCGTGATGATGCGAGAATGGGGCGTGAATATAAATGTGAACAAGATATGTTCAAGGCCGATTCGGGCGAGATTTGGCCCTGGATAGTTATCGATTAGACTTCAACAGTAGCCAATCAAATCTGGAACGAATGATGTAAGAATCGGTGGCGCCTCAGGCCCAAGAAAAGAAAAAGGGAGCAAAGGTAGAACGAGAGCAAGATGGATAGGCCTGGCCAAGTTTGGAGGTCAAGTTTCTGAGGATGTGTGTTCGGTAGTTGGCTTATAGTGGATGAGCGGTGTTCTCCAAGAAAGCCTGCTGTTGAGGAATTGTATGCACGACAGCGTAAAGCAATCAAGAGCCTGAGTCTAGAAGCAAAATATAGACGAAAGGAAAAAGACAAAATGAATGGCCGACACAAGGAAAAGAAGCCCGAAGAGAAATACGTTGTTAATGAGAAGCTTGTCTGGCCTTGTCTTGTCACTGTCGGTGAAGTTATGAAACAACAAAGTGGCTCTAAAATTGTGGTAACAAGCAGCAAGGTACAGCTTGGCAATTCATGGCGGACGGGCGAATGAGAGAGAGAGAGAGAGAGAGAGAGAGAGTAAAGATGGCAGGGAGAAAAGAGGCTGCTGTGATATCAAGAAACGCAAGCAAGCAGAACATACAGTAGAGGAATGCTAGCAAGAGACCATACGTTGTGTTAGAGGCTGTCGCGAAGACACCGAGCAAAGATCAAAGAAAAAGCCGGCAATTGGCAATGGACAAATCAGGGATCTGGAAGCTAGCCTGCTTATTGTCTTCAATTTCAACTACCTGACTGGCCTTGTTGGCTTCATCATCATCTACAATAGCAGTAGTAGACAAAATGGCCACTAAGGTTTTGACGAGGATCCAAGCTCTGAAGTTTAATTGTGGCAGAGACAGACAACTGACAGCAGCTGCTGGAGCAAAGTAAGACAGATTGAACCATTCATAAGCATTAACCCTAAGGATAAAACATCGAGCTCCTATTAATATTCTCCAACCCTGTACAATGAAATCCCTCATAGCTTGAAGCTATACATAGCTGTCCTATGACCTTCATCTTACCAAGCCTAGGTCTGAGGTACATGCATTGGAATATTGTCTTGTTTTCTACGTCTAAGACCACCGGGCCGTGAATGCTGGTAAAATGAATCATGTAAGCTTTTGTTCCGAAGTACTGGTCAAAGTATGTTTGCCCGCGGGCTAGGGGAGCTAAGGGCCCTGACTTACATTAAAGAACACCTGTTCACTGCCATCAGAAAGTACATGGATATCGTTGTGTAGGTGGAAACCGAACAACGGCATAACTTTGGCCCACATCAACCAGTATATGGAACCGATGAACAGCATTCCTGTTCCAAGTGTTGGAACAATCCAATACGGGATCTGTCCCAGGTCATTGTTGGGAACAAACGGCACGGCTAGTGTGAACAGGAGGGACAGCGCGTAGAAAATGGTGACGGGCGGGTAGTTCCGGAAGTTCTTGCGTTCCTTGCTCCATTGTTCTCTGGGGGTCCAGGTGAGATACAGG
The DNA here is from genome assembly GCA_038407165.1 of Ceratocystis variospora. NCBI lineage: Eukaryota > Fungi > Ascomycota > Sordariomycetes > Microascales > Ceratocystidaceae > Ceratocystis > Ceratocystis variospora. Next base: position 31,276 of record JAXHKN010000202.1, read on the forward strand.
AGACCGATGGCGAGGAAGACTAGATATTTCTACATGTAAGCATGTCGCATTTCTCTAGAAATTCGTATGTGTACGTGGGGAAAGGATGGCATTTGGCTCGGGTTGACCTACGCTTGACCCAGTTATCACTGTAAGTAAAAATGTTTGTCATAAAAGTGTATGCATCGGGTTTGGATAATCCGAGAATCAACACTATAGAAAAGAACCAGTGCAGCAGGATAGCCGTGGATGGGGCCTGGCACGGCCAATCACTGGAAAAGAAGCGGGAGAATGGCAATATTCCCTGCTTGGCTAGTTCTTGCTTGACTATAAAATATGCGTCAGTAACATGCAGGACAGGCAATCCGGGCCTACTGGATTTAGAGAAATCATTCTCTCCTTACCTCGGGGCATGGCAAAGATCTGGGCAAAAATGTTGCCCATGGCAGAAATAGACAAGAGGGCTGGCATGACCTTGGTGGTGAACGTGTTGTCACCATATACTTTCTTGAAGAAATCGGGAGCGAGAATGATGCCCTCTTCAGCCATGATGTCTCTTTCGAACACAGAGAACTGTACGCGAGTCTTGGGGTTAGCATGGTGCATGCAGATTCATGAAATGCTGGACTGGGCCAAGTTAACTTACGTAGGCGATGTTGGCCAAGATGTAGAAGACCATGACAATAATGGTGGCTAGGGGAGCTGCTCGCTTGAGAGTTCTCTCTGGGTTCTTGACTTCGGTTAGTACGTAGTTGGCGTTCTCCCACCCGCTGTACGAATAGAGCACCTGTAGCAGAGCGTTGGCATAGCCAGCTGCTGTCGCACTCTCATTTGAGTCCGTCTGTCTCAAGGGGCCACCATTGAACGAGGAGAAGTTTTGGGGATCGAATTTGCGATGCCCGGCAAGAGCAGCGAAGCCAGAGCAAATGACAAAAATGAGGAGAGTTAGTTTGAAGACTCCCAAGGCGTTGCTGATATAAATTCCCGTTTGGGGCATAAAGGCGTGGATGCAGCTGACGACTTATGGAGGCGTTGAGCTGTTAGTAACTGGTTAGGTAGGAAAAGAAAGAAGGGAGAGAAAAGAAAGAAGGGAGAGGAAAGAAACAAGAGGAGTGGCAAAGTTTGTCAGTGCTCGGGACTTACCTGTGACAGTCCCTACGGAGATCCAGCGGTTCACCCAGCTGCCAACCTTTGCATTTTCAACATCTATATCACCAGAAGCAGCAACTAGAATGTAGCTACTGAAGCTGACGGAGTTGGCAGTGGACACAGCAAACAAAACAAACTGAACGGCAAATATACAGGTGGCCAAGTAAGCTGGATTTCGGTAGACTCGTTCAAGCTAAAATCGATCAAGGCAAAGATACATATCAGTTTGCTGGCCCGTGGGATATTGGATAGAGAAAACAAAATGGTTTTTCTTACGTAAATTTTCTCTCCACCAGATCGTGGGATCGCTATACCAAACTCAAGGTACACAAAAAGGCCTGTACTCGATTGACTTGTCAGAAACCAAATTAAGCTCAAGCTTGACTTTCCATAGAGGAAAGTTGGGAGAAACGACATGATAGCTCTGTCGTGCATTGTAACATACCGGCCATGGTCATCAAGGCGCCAAGTACCCAAAATATTAACGAAGCACCGACACTCCGAGTGCCTTTGATGACTGATGCTGGATTGCTGAAGATTCCAGTACCCACCATCCGGTTGACAATAAGAAGTGCAGTAGAAGTGACGCCTAGCTTGCGGTCTATCAAGTATAGCGAGTCAGCATAAAACACATAAGAACGAACGAATATTGATATACTACCTTCTGGAATTCTGAACTCCGCAAATTCATGATTGATGTCATTGGGTTCCATGCTTAGCGGCGGTAAGTAGGGTCCTTCGTTGCCGATGTCTTCATTTGAAAAATTTCGTTCGCGAACTGTTGGTTGGTACATTTTCTCTTGGACAGGCGCTTGGGCGGTATATCACAGATATAATATTGCAGCTTTAACCGGAAGAGAAGATTATGAGGCAAGGCAAGACAAGTTAAAGATGAAGAGGAGTCAAACAACACACAGCAAGATGAGAGGCAAACCAAGATGTGAGATAGGAGGGTGATGAGAATTTGATGATACCAGAACAAGGTCAACAGCCCCGTGAAGTACAGAACAAAAAGAGAAGAAGAAAGAGAAGAAGAAAGAGAAGAAGAAAAAGAAGAAGATGAGAGAGGCCGAATTAACGAAATAACGAAGACCTAGAGACCAGGGGACAAGGAGACACGCCCACGGGTGCAGTATATTCGTGTGTATGTACGTGGCTATGCCCCGCATAAGTGTTACAACAGCATACAGCCCTTCTTGTTTGGTGCGGGCTACACTGTAGAAAGTCAACTTAACCGGCGCCGGCCTGTCTGTATTGCTATCTATGACAAAAAGCAAAAGCAATAGAGATAGGCCATCGTAATCTCTCGCACCCTAGACCGCCACGCTTCTACATGTGAGACCTATCGTCACCTGCGGGCTAGAATGAGCTAGAATCTCCCCCTCTGGCTATCAAATCCAGATATAAAATAAAAGAAGACAATCCTTCTCTCCCCTTCTCTGGCCCTGCTTGGTGCCGTAGGCTTAGGAGCCAATGAACGACAAGATCAGAAGCAGCAAGGAACGGGACAAACTCGCCAGCCGCTGAGCGCACCTGGTGTTGACTGGAAAATCATAGAGTTGGAGTTTGAGCCTACATGTACGTTCTCTACCTCAGCTATGAGCATAAGCATGGCTGGTAGGAAGAAGACAAGGCAGCAGGGCGCAATATCCAACAAACAAATATAAGACGCTCGCTGTAACTGGGCGAACTCGCTCGTAGGCGCAGTGGGGAATGGGGAAACAAGAAGAGGGCTATCCTCAAAGGGGAAGGACGATACGACGAAGAATGATATGGCGACTGTCGACTGCAACATGCGGTTTTTGTTTCTGACTGCGGATTGCACGCTCTTCATAGTTGATAGAACAGCCTCCCCATTCATCTCCATAGCCATGAAATTGATGATCTGCAGTGAGTTGGCAGGCTAGGAGCGCCTGCACCACAGCACAACCGTAGCGAGGGTAGTACATGTTTCAACTTTTGCCCTGATTATATACACAGCACCGGTAGTCTGACCAGAACTGCATTAAACCGTTGAGCCCCCTCCCACCCTTCTCATCCCTGTCTTACAATGATATTCCTTGTTGTCTTTCCTTTTCTTTGAAGTCTTGGCGAGCTACAGCAAGCATATTAGCCTTGGAAAGTCAGAACGAGGTAGACGAGGGTGCCTTGTTCTTTTTTGGCAGAGTAGGACCCTGTAGTTGGGCGTTTTCTTCTTTTCCCTCTCCGCTTCTGTCTTTGGGCCCCCGGCACAAGCTTGGCTTGGCATATGCAAGCAAGAAGAAGGAAATACGTCAGCCCTCTGCAAAATGTGATATTCACGCCTCTTCCTATTGGAGAGTTTGGGCTGTAAAGATAGCAGGTACTGATAGCAGAAAAGACATGGTTGAAGAGGAGTAGTAGTAGAGATAGCAGAGAAGAGAGAGAGAGAGAGAGAGAGAGAGAGAGAGAGAGAGAGAGAGAGAGAGAGAGAGAGAGAGGAAATGGGGAAAAAACGCCAAGATAAGAAAGGCTGTGATTACTGTGTATTGGAACGCGGCTGTGATTCCAATCTGCCAAATGGGTCGTGGCATGGGTGGCTCTCAGCGTCCTTGTACAGGGACTTGGGGTACTACTGCGTTTTTGAAAGAAAGCCAGATCTTGATACGAGAATATTGCCAAGTCAGATAAAAGCTGTATTCCTCGTTCTCAAAGATACGGTGAGGGATACGTAGGCATGAATGACATTCTCGGCCGACTTTCATGACATGAGCTGACGGCTAGCTTTCAAGTATCTTTCCCCGCCTTTCGCCCTATCTTTCACTTCATTTTTCATGGTGTAATCCTGCATGCGGTGGCAGCCTTCTTGTCTTGCTGCTTTTTTTCTTCTTCTTAGTCTTGGTCTCTTTATGTCCCCTTATATTTAAATTCCTGTTTCTGCTTAGCAGATGCTGTATAGTATTCCCTAGGCGCGTCGTTTGATCTTAGTGGTTCCAGTAGACGTTTAATATATTCAAATCAAAAATAATAACCTAGATGAGCCTATCCTAGCTTTCTTCGCTTCTCTGCTGTATTTGCCCTTTACACTCGTGTCACTCACCGAAGCCGTCGTGCTTCCATACTCGTGTATCTCTCACTCGCCATTTGTTCCTGGATTTCCCTAATATATTTTCTTTGTGCTCGTCTTTCCATGAGGAGCTTTTTCCAATAATGTGAAAATTGTAATTTGCCTAAAAAAAAATAGGGGAAAAGAGATATGGCGACGTTAGTAACGGCTTATTTCATGCTGGCTCTGAGTTGGTGGACGAGCAGCCGGAATGGGTTAAGAGATGAGACCGTCCGTCTATTCATTCATACATGTGGGTACGTAGATATGAACAGTATCGAAAAAAAACAAGACGGCGACAGGACCGGCAGACAAATAACTTACTCGTTTGGTTTTCGAACTCTAGGATCACAGATCGGTAGCTGTTAAAGTCGTCCTCCTCGTCGGGGTTGATACCATTACCAACTAGCTTGAGACCTGCCGGCAAATGCGTCCGTTTGAAGACCATGCCCATGACTGCCGGCCGGGACCTAAAAATTTGTGTACGATTGCATTGACGTGCTATAAGAGTGACTTTGCATGAGTCTTCATTGTCGATAATCACAATGTTATCCGTGACTGTGAAAGTGAGAAAGGATAAAGTTAGAAGAGAAAAGGATCAGTGGCTATGCTACTAGCAGCCTGAAGGTGACGAGTTATGACATAAATAGTCATCTGAAAGACTCCCCAAGAAAGAAATTTAACCTACTATAAGCCATGAAAAAGTCTTCTGACCGGGATAGGAAGATGACTAGTTTTGACGAGCTGGGCGTTGTCCTTTCACGCATCGGTCCCGCAAGGGTTGTGGCATTGCTCATGACGGAGCCGCCCGAACGCACTGGTCTCTGCTGTGTGCGATGCTCGTGCCAAAGTTGCAATCGTAGGTTGCCGCTGTATGTATGGGGCGATCTGCGGGATTCTGTGAGTTCGATGGATCGGATTGATGAAATGTCGAGCACTACATGCTCTCCAGTGATGATTCCTTGAAAATCAAGAAGATCTGAAGATTATGTTAATACATCAAGTTTTCCTAGCATTTCTGGTCTCCCCTTACCGTCTACTTTCTGAAATTTTATAAGCCACTGCGGCTTCGTTCTAGAGTTCCCGTTGACATTATTGTTATCGTAGAAAGAAATGACGTTGGTTTCGTATGGTGAGTATGCATAATAAGGAACTAGCATGCCTGTCTTTTCGGAGACTATAAAGGGTCATATGTTAGTGTCACTGGTGAACGTTTTGCCTTATTTTTCTGCTCGTTTATATTGTAGCTTACATTTCTCCCACTCAGAATGTACCAAAATATCGAGACATGTTCGGATCGTCTGTTCACCCTCGTTATGGAACACTTGGAGTATTCCTTTAGAAAACATCCCGGAAGTTAACGAAAGCTCGAGTGACTGAGACGAGTTTTGATATATCATCGTCTCTCCGGGAATTTCACGTTCCCGGGTACTACTATTTCCAGAGGAAATGGAGCTATCAACTACAGGGATAGCATACATGGCGTCATAAGACACTCCAGGAGGATAGCCTCCAATTTCATATACAGGGATCAGGCCATCAGGACATGCGGGAATGCCACCAACGGGTGAATTGGCAGGATTCTGTTGTTGCTGCCTTGAAATAGCTGTATTGCTGAAATCATGCCTCTGGGAGTGGTCAATATGGTGATTGCCATGGTTCGGTCGCAGCGGGTGATCTATTCCGCGAAAATTGGCACTCATGGAATAGTTATCCCCGAAGCTCGTTCCGGATATGTGTTGTGGGTGGGGTGGAGGTTGAAGAGGTGAAGGGAGCTGGTGATTCTCAGGGTGCCAAAAAGAAGGGTTTTGGGAAGCATTCATATGTCGTGCTTCTCCGCCTCTATTTTCCTGGGACTGAGTGTCATTTTCAACCCTTACCCACCGATATCTGACGCCTCGAGAGTCTTGAAAGAGGCCCTCGTCCTCAAGATTCGAACTTGCTACCAAGACTCCAAAGGAAAAGTCAGATATGACCGGGCTCTGAGGGCCTTCGTTTGGATCTGGAGAATGCGTATGGGACTGGTTCGGCATAGTGGTGAGAGAAAACGAGTAGAAAGAGAAGAAAAAAGAGTAACAAGAGGGACGGGAAAAGTCAGGGAAGTGTGATGAATGTTCTGTTGTTGCTTTACTAATAAATAGTGACGTAGATTCAAATGTACAAAAGTCGAAGAAAAGCTACTCCAGCGTGAACCAGAAATATATGGCAGTTGCAGACAAGGAAATGAAAAAGTGGCGGGCGGGAAAAGATGAAGAAGAAAGTAAAGGGAAGAAAGAGTCTAGACTCGTAGAAAAAGTGAGACTGGGAATTGGTAAAGTTATACCTGAAAATCACCGCATGTGATTGGCAAGGCTTTTGTCTCTCTCTCTCTCCCCCCATTATTTTCCCCCCTCTTCCTGATTCGGCTTCGCACTCTCCAGCCTTTCCTTTATGATATGCAGGTATGCCTATTTGGGTTACCTGATACTACTGGTGGGCTATGCGGTACCAGGTGCTTAAGGCAGAGCCAATGACTCTCAAGAAGCATGTATCTAATGGCTGCCCACACGATAAGAAGAACAAGGAGTAGGAGCCCGGCGGTAAATTTCAGCACGTAGCTTCAGCCCAGTATTGCAGTGAACCTGCATGTTGGGTTCTTGCCCAGTCTTGCAAGTACATACCTTATCGCTCTCAAATTAACAAATGCGTACTTCAGCCTAAAAGCTGTGCATTTGATTCATGACAATGCATATCATGTGAATATAATGCCCTACTTCCTCACGTTCCTTTTTCATACCTTCCACTCCCCCCTCTTTTTCTTTTTAATAGTTATGCCTTTTGTCTTTTTAGTAAATAATAGCCTTTGATTTTACATCCCAGCCTGATTGTTATAGACTGCTGAGTACAGATCAGAGTACTATACTCTTGTATCCTACTTCCTTTCCTGCCCAAGTGGGAGATTGTTTCGTAATGAAGCATATCAGTAAGCAATCTAAGCATTCTGTACGTGTGTTTATGGTACGCAATAGCAACACACGCATTCTCTTGTTGCCTAAGGCCAATGTGACGCAGCAAGGAAAACAAGTTTTCTGAGACAATAGAAGTGCGTAAACAGGGGCCAGCGGCGGTAGGCAGATTTGAGGATGTATCCGTTGAAAAAAGCCAGCCGATGGCAGACCTAACTATCACCATGTATTCGCTGATGGCTCTTTCTCGTGGACTGCCATTTTTCATGAGGAAGGCACGAAGCTCCCTGTGTTACATTAACGCGAAAGCTTCTTTGTCGTTGGATCACCAAGGTATAACCCAGCTACGAACTCTTATTGTGGGCCAAGACATATAAGGTTTGAATTAGTGTCATTGTATTAGGTAATGAAAACAATGACAAGTCCATGTACACATGGGCTACGTCTTTCAGGCATGACCCTAAGCACCGCTGTGAGCTTGCTCGTCTTAATGTCAGAGTAGCTGCCTACTTATGCAAACCAGTACGCAAGCTCTTGCCATGCCATGTCTATCATAACAAACCAGGGCCGGTCCCAGATTTGGCTGCGTCTTCTTTGCCTCCATCCAGGACACCAACACCAATAATACCCTATCTTCTGTGGCATATCCTAAACTTCCCATTCCTCAAGTCTTGCCTGTTTCTCGCTACCTCAAATCACCTTCACTCGTACCAACAGCCAGCTACGGCCTTTAAATTTCCGAGTCCGTGATCACAGCTGTCCAGTCATGCTGGGTGCTTCCGACACGCTGAATGCTCTAGGTGTGGTCGAGTTTGTCGTGTCTGGCTTACTAAACACGGTAGACTGCGTTGTCTACTTGGCAATCTTGGCACAGCAGCTCATCCGCCAAGTCGGCTTTTGGCGTTCTGTCAATCATATGATCCAGGCCCTCCCCTTCCTGTGTAGGCTAGCATTATTCTCTGCCCCTTTGCATGTATCTACAGCCACGCTGACCGTACGTATCATTCTGAGGCAGTTTTTGGTCTACCTCTCAGCTTTATCTACGGCCCAACTAAACGCTCTTCTGTTCGGCGTTCCCGCAGACATCCCGATGACATCTTGGTATCAGTCTATCACGACGCTTTCGCTCAGACTGCCTCTATTTCTGATGTAGCGGCTGTCCGTTGCATGCGTTGGGGAGTGGAAAACCTTCCTATCGATGTATCCCGCATTTTCTTAAGCAATGATGTCGCTATTTCGTACTGGCTCTGGCAAAAGTGGCGATCACCTACAACGCGCAATGTCCGAGTGACCATCCCTGTTTTCTCTGACGTCAAAGTACGATCTTATCCCGGGTTTGTATACATCTATCTTTCAAGGACCTAACGCTAACGGCGTGAGCTTGTAGCAAAAGTTCACCGGTATATGGGTCAAACGAGAAAACAACACGCCGCCGGAGATTGTTCTTTACTATATCCATGGTAAGTCTCGTCGTACTAAGTAAGTCTCCATCTATGCCTCATTGGTCTTTGCATTAACAGTAGGCAAATAGGAGGTGGATTCGCACAAGGCTCCGCCGCGTTTTTCCTACCTTGGCTCGCCGCATGGCTTGCAAAACTAGAAGCCGCCGGCTACCAAAACCCCGCCATCTTCGCCATTGACTACAGTCTGGCCCCCGAAGTCCAGCACCCCGTTCAGATTCGGCAGGTACTTCAAGGCTACCAACACGTTATCAGCATAGTTGGAAACGAGTCGCAAATCTGCATGGTTGCTGATTCAGCCGGTGCCTTCCTGGCAATGTCTCTAATGACTGCGATTGGTAGCAGAAGCTACCGCAAAAACGAGCTTGTCAGTGATATTGGCCATACGCTAAATCATGCTGATACCCCTTACGAAAAAAAGGCAGTTGGAAGTATGCTGGAGTCCGATTTCAAGGCTCCGGGCATGGTTATACTCATCTCACCGTGGCTATCATTAATCTCGAGTAAGCACCATGCTACAGCGAGCGACTACATAACACCTGAGAGATTTCGCAAGTATGCCGAAATGTACGCTCCTGGGATCTCGGCCTCTTCAAAAAGATTTGATGGCAAATCCTCAGGTCCGTGTCTAACTGCTGCAGGCGTCTCTTCAATCCGGCCCAAAAATGGCTACATTATTTGGTATGGCGAAGAGGAGGTTTTGGCCAACGATATTCAGGAGTGGATCACAATTCTTCGTACTCGGGGATCGCAAGTCACAACTATCCTAAGATCTGGCGGGATTCACGTGTGGCCAGTTGCTTCGTTTCTAATTCGAACTAGAACAGAGCGACTTGATGATCTAGATCTACTAGTTGATGAGATGCGGCGAAGCCTGCTTCCAACAACTAAGGCGCCCATAGATAAGAAAACCAGGAAAAGTCGGTGGGGGTTAGAGTATACACCGGCACTGGTTGCATCACAAGAAAAACATGAAGCACCAGCCACCGGAACTTCCCGGAAGCCTTCGCTCCTGGACAAAAGACCATCTCGGTCGATTTCCAATGCCGAATCGCCTCGGCAGCATGATCAAAAGGAGATTCCTGAAGAACAGACACACAAGAAGGAATCCGAGGAACATGACCGCCGCCACCACCATCACCACCACCACAGCCGGAAGAGATTTTCCTTGAGAAGAGATAAGAACAAAGGCGTGGAAGGAGGGGAAGTCTCTGGGAATGCGAATAGAAAGGAGACAGACGCTGGAGGCCAGAAGCAAGACTTGCTCACGTCAGATAAGATCAAGTAAACCATCAACGATGCACGGCACACGGCGTCAGCTGAACCCTGGGCCGATATTGTATTCCTACAATACCAGGACGGTTTCTACTTGATCCGGCCATTTGCACTCAGAAGTTGCTCTATCATCACTCGTAAACTGTCCTTCGGCGGCTGTATGCATTGATTAGGTCTATTCATTTCTTAGACATTATGATTATACGGAATATCATTTTTGACAAATCCCGCGGATGGGTAAAGAGATTGACTTGCATGATGTAGACAGCACAAAGGGATTTTGGGGACGACTAGTCCTCTCTCGGCCGATGTAGAGAGTTGAGGGTCAAAGGTAGGTGCCATCGGGTATAAAATGATGACCAGTAAACGTTAAAAAACAATCAAATCAAGAACAAAATGGTGATGAGCCAGTCACAAAACCGAGAGCGTGCTAAGAAAGAAGAGGCTCACCAAGACGCGCCCTGTCATCTTTCATGAGTCTTGAAGGCGGCGTGCTGTAGGTGCAGTAATGGAAACCAACGAAGGAAAACATCTACCAACGACGCGTGACGTGATGTGACTAGGGTGAAAATTTAGAATGTTCCATTTTGGGAGAAATGCAGCATTTGTTCATGTTTGGTCTGAGTCTGTTTGTTGTCTTGGGGTCCAGGGTCACAGGGGTACAAAGATACAGAGGGGAGGACGCCAGAGGGCCAGGGAAAAGGCCAAGTTTCAGGGTCTGTCTTGTCCTAATGTTTATATTCAGACCCACCTTAGCACTGGCGAAAGAAGCCAGTGAAAAAGAAATAGAAGAAACGAAAAGACGGCCAGGCACAAGCAAAGGAAATTTGAGGCTTGTGTGGACAATCCAGGTTAGACCCCCCCTTCCTCTTCAAGAAGCAGGAGCAGGAGCAGGAGCAGGAGCAACTCACTCCGGGTAGTTGAGCTTGGATCATGTGAGGAGGGCTCTGACTCTGCCGCCATCAATAGTGTTTGGCAATTGCTGAAGGCCCAATAGAGCCGCACTTGCGTGCTTGTCTGTGGCGGGTTTTTAGTGCTCGCAAAGGGTATATCAGTGGTTATACGCTGTAGATTAAGACAATGGCAAACAAATGACTGTATAGCACTTCTATATTTTAGTGTGTGACTCTTCGCGGCTATAGCATACTCGTACGTCACTACATTTATACGTACGTACCTGGTACTACTTTCTATACACTCTAAGCTGCCCCTCTCCAAGCCCCACAAAAGACAGACTTACTCCTGCTTTGCGTTACTGCGATAGGGTGACGCGAATTTTTTTCCCTGTCTCTTTGCAGTGGGAAGGAAGCAACAGACCCAGGCCACTTCTTTCACCTTCTATTTTCTGACAGGGCCGCCTGCCGTGTTATTCAAATAGTGATTCTGGCCCATAAAAGACGTCCAGAATTCCCTCTCTTTTTTTTTTTTTTTTTTTTTTTTTTTTTTTTTTTTTTTTTTTTTGTTTTTT
>JAXHKN010000203.1:0-42457 GCA_038407165.1 Ceratocystis variospora
CCCCCCCCCCCCCCCCCCAGACTTAATAGGCTTAATATAGATTACATGTATTCTCTATCCTCTGCTTCATATATGTTCGTGTTTGCTGGTACACATGGCCTCGGCTTCATATCGGCATGTTCTCTACATTCGCCGGTCGTCGTCCGTCTACTAGCCTTATGTCCCACGCCATGTGCTGTATGCCAGACCTTCCCCATACGCCCTAATAGTCGCCCTCTATTATATTCCCCATGTTATAAGTCTATGAAACAACCGTCCGCCTCCATCATCTCTCATGACCATCCATGCATGTGTGATACGCCATTGACATAAAACCCTAGTCTTACGGTACGAGCAAACCCTTATTTGTACTGTGTGCGAGCCCCTGCAAAAAACCTGTCAGAAACTGCCCCTCAATTCCAGGTTGTTTGACCTTGTACCACCACCCCCGCGCCTTGTTGCAAAGAAAAGAAAAAAAAAAAGCAACTGCCTTGTGCTCGATGGGAATCGATTAACCTCCTGAGTCACCAGATAAGATCAAGAGTCCTATACAGAAGGTGCGCGTCGCGTTATTGTAGCCTTGTCTGAAGTTGATCTCTTCTCTTTTTCCATCTCGAATACTCATATATACCTTGAATCGTTCTGCCAAACTATCGAGTTCCTCTCGCTCGACTCAACTGCACTACACCATGCTTGACATCCAGGACTTCATTACCGAGCGGTTCGTCTTCAAACGCCTTTGCCACGCCGTCTTGCGCTCGTGAATCGTGTAGCTAATCACAACTTGTCACGATAGGGGCGGTAACCCCGACGCCATCCGTGCGTCTCAGAAGGCTCGGTAAGTACACTTTCTGCCTTTCCTCTTGGCTCATCTCATCCGCTGTGCCTGGCATGTCTGCAAGATAAATCCAAGAAAAGCTGACTGACATCTGGCAGCGGCGCCCCCGTCGAAATTGTCGACGAAATCATTGAGTTGTGGCAGGATCACAGAAAGAGTAAGTCTTGTCTAGCTATTACCCTTGACTTCAAAGCTTGCAAACTAACCAAAAATCTCTCTTTGACTGTAGCTCTATATGGTCAGTTTTGCACCAAGTCCAACAGCTCGACCCCCCACCCCCCCTTTCCCACATCCCCGCCCGTCTGTTGACACTCACAACCGGCTGTTCTGCTTCCTCTGACACACATGACACAGCCGCTACCCAGCTTGGCAGCAAGATTAATGCCGTCCAGAAGGAAATCGGCGCCAAGAAGAAGGCAAAGGAAAACGCCGACGAACTTCTCCAGCAGAAGATTGCCCTGGAAAAGGAAAAGAAAGAGCTCCTGAATGCTGCCGAAGAGAAGCAGACTGTTCTGCGCAGCAAGGTTCGGACTGTAGGCAATATCGTCCACTCGTCTGTCCCAGTGTCTATGACTGAGGTAAGTCTCGGTGTCTGCGGAGCTTTCTATTCTTGTCAGTGCTTGGTTCCAAGGAGGGCAATTCGTGATAACACAGAATCATTACCTGTAGGATGACAACGAGACTATCCGCACGTGGGCGCCCGAAGGGTACACGGTCGAAAAGAAGTCAGTGCTGTCCCACCATGAGGTTCTTGCCCGGCTAGATGGCTACGACCCGGAACGTGGTGTTAAGGTCATGGGCCACCGAGGATACTTCCTGCGCAAGTGGGGTGTCTTCCTTAACCAGGCCTTGATCAACTACGGCCTCGAGTTTTTGCACAACAAGGGCTACACGCCCCTCCAGACTCCTCAGATGATGGTCAAGGACTTTATGGCCAAGACCTCACAGTTGTCTCAGTTTGATGACGAGCTGTACAAGGTGTCGGATGGCGAGCCCCAGAACGACAAGTATCTCATTGCTACCTCGGAGCAGCCTATTTCCGCTTTCCATGCTGGCGAGTGGCTGCTGACTTCTCAGCTGCCGCTCAAGTATGCCGGCTACTCTACCTGCTATCGCCGTGAGGCGGGCAATGGCAAAGACGCCTGGGGCATTTTCCGCGTCCACCAGTTTGAGAAGGTTGAGCAGTTTGTGCTCACAGACCCTGAAAAGTCATGGGAGGCATTTGACGAGATGATCAACAGCTCTGAGGAGTTTTATCAGTCCCTGGGGCTGGCGTATCGTGTTGTGGCCATCGTGTCTTCTGAGCTGAACAACGCTGCGGCAAAGAAGTACGATCTAGAGGCGTGGTTCCCGTAAGTTTCTTGTATCCTTGGCTGGCTGTAGCGTTGCCTTTTCCAAGAAGCTTGCCTGTGCTGACCAGTTTCCTTTTAACAGCCACCAGGGCGAATACCGCGAGCTTGTCTCGTGCTCGAACTGCCTGGACTACCAATCGCGCGAGCTAGATATCCGCTTTGGAGCCAAGACACAGACCGATGGTGAGGAAAGGTGCTTATTTTTGTTTGTGGCAGACATAATTACTAACAAGCTGTATGTAGTCCGTATTAAATATGTGCACTGCCTGAACTCGACGCTTACGGCGACGACGAGAACGCTGTCATGCATAATTGAGAACAACCAAACGCCTGAGGTGAGAATAAGAAGGGCGGACCATGTGGAGACTGCAGCATGGAGGCTGCACCATAGAGCTGCACCATAGAGCTGCATCAACCTTCTAACTAACAACCATTTGATATCAACGATAGGGTATCAACATCCCCGAGCCTCTGCGCAAGTATATTCCCGGTGCGCCTGCCTTTATCCCCTTCGAGAAGGAACTGGCCCCCGAGCCGGCCACCAAGGCGCTGCCAAACCGCAAGAAATAGGGCAAAAGTCCACAGGAAGCAAGTCCAAAGGCAATCGTGTTTCAATCCAACGTGTAAAAGGCGCTCGCTGCCGTAACCTCGCTTGCAGCATTGGGATATCGACATGAATAGTCGGCTAGAGTGTAACGTGCAAGGGGCACAAAACCTCGAATTGGCAGTACATGACATACTATGTATGTAGCCGTAGTTGGCTTGGGTCATTTGCAGCCAGCCGATAGATTTTAGTGATCCCAGGTGCGAGGCGAGCTGGACGACCTGGGTCACATGAGCGCTTGAATGATTGTCTTCTTTGCATACGAAGTTATGGTGGAACAGCGTATTTTTTGGCATAAGGAAAGTGTAATTAATCCAACGAGCAACATAGAACCTGCATCAGTCGAAGCAGTGGCTGCGGCTGTGACGATGGTTACCATGTTTGCGTGTACTTGCTTTATTTCTGGGGTGTGCAGTGTGTTTACGCGTGCCTTCCATCTTGTTGCTGTGAATGGGACAAAAGGGTTGAGGTTTTTTTTAATTTTTTTTATTCTTTCTTTTTTCTTCTTCATCTTTTTAAAAGCGCCAAAGCCTCTCTAGGTTTCTTCTTCTCTGTCTCCTACACTTCAGTTCAGCCTTTTTCTCTTGCGTCTTTCGGTCATCTTCGTCTTGTGCTTTCCCTTGTTTGGTGGCTGCTGTCCCTGGCTGCTGTCTTTCTTCCTTTACCACCTTTCCGCCCCCCCCCCCCCCCCCCCCCTCTCCCCCTCCCCCCCCCCCCCCCTTCAAAGAGGACTGGTCAGAATCGCTTGTCTGTTGCCTTGCACCCTTGCCTCTTGCTTTGCTCCCCTACAGCTAACTTGCCCCTGTTGTCGCCTTTCCTTTCGGTTAATATCGCCCGCAACAAACGACAGCGTCCTCGCTGCATCCTATAGACGGGGTCTGTGCAAAAATGGAGAGAATTGAGATTGTCCAAGACCAGTCCGAAATGGAGCAGGAGAAAGGAAAGGAGCACTAAGAACAGGAAAAGCGCTCATCGCCAACAAGCAAGCTGCAATATTCGAAGAAAACTAATCACTTATACTGGTACTATGAAGTGCAGCGTCGCACTGGATGCAAGAAAAAACCTCCAAGCAGCGACAAAAAGGCCCTCGCGGACTTTCTAGCGAGCTGTTGCTAAGCGGTACGAACCTATACAAAAACAGAAGACCACGTACCTGCTGAATATTTGTGCTCCTGTGGGCTGTGCGCACACACAT
Organism: Ceratocystis variospora; assembly: GCA_038407165.1. Lineage (NCBI taxonomy): Eukaryota > Fungi > Ascomycota > Sordariomycetes > Microascales > Ceratocystidaceae > Ceratocystis > Ceratocystis variospora. The sequence continues at coordinate 3,969 of JAXHKN010000203.1, forward strand.
GTATATACTCTCGGCAATATATTTCCGCATCTGTGCTTGCTGTGGTTTGTATACGACGATATGGACAGGACAAGTACAGACAGGAATGGGCGGAGGTGAGTGCGTAGAACGCACGCGTATGTAATGTAATGTGCGTGGCCGGCCATCTTTGAATTCTTTGAAGGCCTGTATCTATCGTTTGGCGGATTGCACTCTGTATGGTCGCTTCTCTCCGTATTGCTTGGCCTTTTAGCTATTATTTTATTGTTATTTTCTTTTCGTCGGTGTCCCTGAAGGGGATGTGTAGGCTCTGCTTGGCTACATCTGTATGTGACTGCTTGTTTTTCTAGATCAAGCTGAGTTTTTTTCTTCTTTTTCTAATTTTTTCTCTTTTTTTCTTTCTTTTTTTTCTCCTCCGACTTTATCGTGTCTTTCCGTCCTATCCTCTTCTTTGATCTTCCTGAACTTCCCCTCGTTTCCGTTTGCAACTCACTCGCCCCGTGCTATCCCATTTGGAAGCCCGCCCCTCTTGTCTCCTTCTCCTCTCTCTCCCTCTCATCTCCCATTCTCTTTTATCCCCTCGTTTGTTCCCCCTCAAACTTTGTCTTTGCTTCTCTTCGACGCTTGTTTGCGGTTGTGATAAACCACGTAAACCACACCAAGTACCATTATTTCCACTCCATTTAGCCCGTATCTGGCCTCTCATTGGCCTAGCACCTGCATATAACAACTACCCACCAAAGGCACGAGCTTCAACTGGCCAGTCAGGATCTTCTTTGCACCCCTCCCCTCCCCCCTCCCTTCTATAACAGACGGGACTGCCAGGCCAGCCACAAGTTGAAGAGAGGACGGCAATACTACACGACCCACTCATTGCTCATGGTCTGTTACGGTCGACACCCTTAGACACAGAGCCTCTCATTCTACAGGTTCACAGCTCGTAGCCCATAGCTCAAAGCTCGCAGCTCGCAGCCTGCAGCCTGCAGTCCGTCGCCTCTAGACCTGTAGAGACACCCTCCTGCTTATCACTGATCAAGCCATTCTTGTCTATTTTGGGTTAGAAAAGCGCATTTGCTCTGTTCGGCTGCATGAACACCACCACTACACCCGCCCAAAGTTCGCTCGCTGCCTTTTCTCCTGTTCGACAAGCCCTCACAATACGAACGGGAATAAACTAACGTTTGGTTGGCTTGCGGGTTACTTTTCCTTGGCCGAGATCCTACTTCCAAAGCTCTTTCTGTTTTGGCTCTGCCACCCTAACGTGACTGACTCCTGAAGCCTATTTCGTTTCTGGTTCTCATCACCACCAACCTGACCATAATAACCCGACAATTTCTTTTCCTTTTTCTTTGTTTTCTTGCTGTTGATGAGCTGATTGATCAGCGGGAGTAGTTTTGGCTCGCTAGCTTAGTCTGTCTGCCTGACTGCCTGACTGGAAGTGTCTGGAGCTGATCTTTCAACTGTGGATATCTGCGGTCTGCTTGACAAACAAGCCACTGAACTGAATCTGCCTGGGCTTCTGGTGCAACATACTTACATTGTACTACGGTCTGCAAGCCGCTCTCTGCTCTATTTGTGGCCGAATCTGTCGCCATACTCTGTACAACAGAACATTCCTGCCTGTCTGCCTACCTGCCTCCTTCTCCTCCCCTTTTTGCTGTCCTCTCAGTCTTACCAGTAGCCGTAGCATTTAAGCTGTCTGGCTAGCTTTTCAACTCAAGTTCTGAGTCTGATCCAACACGAGATCCTTTCTTCTATTCCTTGGGTCTCAGGCTTAAAAAATCACACTCCATCCCTGTAGGACCGGCTCCCTTTTGTCAGGTCTCAAGACATTCTTTGTCTCGCCAAAGTCAACTGTCTCCGTCTCCCTTGAAGGAAAGAGAGATAAAAAGAAGAGGAAAAAGAAAAAGGCAAACGAAAAAACAAAAAAACTACATCCAACCGCTGTCTAAACAGCGGCCATACAACACAACTATAAGGGCTTAAGGCTTCTATCGCTATTCTTGGCATATCTGATTTTGGCAACAATACGACAACGCCGTTCGCACTCTGTGCTGCATAATTTTTCAATCTTATAGGTATGTAAAATTGCTTCTTTTGCTTTCATGAGTCTGGTTCTGCCCCCCCCTGGTCCCCCCTCTTGGAAAGATGACAATGGTGGGAGAGGACAACTAGGACAGGACAGGACACGACAGGCTCTCTTCTGTGACAATACCTCGCTGTTATGTAAGCGGCCAATTGCAGCTGTGCCCTCCTTTGTACGGCTTTGTGTGGCATTGTATTGCATTGCTTGCATGTCCTACCTGTGTGCTCGATATGCGGCCCGCCAATATTAAGAGAATCCGGGAAAGCAGGGCCTGGCCTGTCTCTTTTCCTGTCTCCGCTGGTCTCGACTCGACTCGACTCGACTTTAATCTGCAGTAATTATTCCTGCCTCAGTCGGCTTAGTGCATGCTACGTTGAGCTGTGCATTTAGCTGTGGCTTACACGGACCACAATGCTATCGCCCCCCCCCCCCCTCCTCCTCCCCCCCCAGACCAGGCCCGATGATCCTGGTAGCGAATATAGCGCCTCCAGTTAATGCCAGGGTCGTTTTTTTTTCCTTCGCTTTTTTCTCTTTTCTCCTTGTTTTGGGTGTTGTGTGTGCTGTGCTGATTTGGCTGACGTTGACCTTGCTCTAGAAGCTCTAGTATATAGATCTGCATTGCCCAGCTAGGACCTGTGTCCCCTTAAAAAGGCACCATGGCACCATATGATATCCGCTCGATGGCCCTTGAAAACCTTCCTTTTGTTTTGGTACAAAACGACGACAAAGACCAAGCCTCGTTTATGACACTTGAATTTCAAAAGAACGACATGGCAACAGAGTACCGCCACCACATGCCCCAGCAGCAGCAGCAGCAGCAGCAGCATCAACCGGCGTCCAACCCCCCCCAACTGCATCATGATTATGACCACGATGACGTCCACCACGATGACAGCCTCGCCGCCCAACGACCACAGTCCCAAGAGCAGCCGCAGGACCCCGGTGCACCGAGTCACCCTGTCGCTGAAATGCAGGCTGCCTTTTCAGAATCTCTCATAGAAGCTACCCATAATCCCGAGTTGAACAAACCCTCACTGCGCGAATTCGACCCCAAGGTCCGTCGACAACGACTCATCGAGCAGCCAAAGAGCGAAGCATTGCCATACACAAGATGGCGGTACAGACCAGGGCAAAAACAGCACGAACTGTGGAAGCTGATGGCGCAAATCTCCTTCGGTGTCTACCTGCTGCTGAACGGAAGATCCAACAGCACCGACCAGGTCATCACTATCCTCCAGGGGCACATCGACGATATCGACGAGTTCCTTGAAGTCTCCCTCGAAGATCTTTCAGAGGCCGCGCGCGACCTCAATAGTCGGATCCAGCACCTTTGTCTCCCCATGGAAAACCGGCAAGTCTTTGAGAAGCTTCTCGAAGACCGCAACTTCCGGGCCGAACTAATGAGCGGCAGCGAAACTATTGAGCATGTCATCGCTAGAACAACCTTGTTCCTCGACCAATGCGACGACGATATTTTCCACGGCTTCAACGCAACACGGGCCTTTAGCAACTATCTTGGCAGTGAAGCCGACGCGAGCTGGCGCGAGGAGCGGCCCGGCGTCATGGGCATATATGAAGCCATGGTCAACAACACCGATGGCTGGCAAAAGACATTCATCACACTAGAAGAAAAAGCCAAGGAGCTGAATGAGCTCATTGTTAGCTTGACTCAGATGGTGGCTGACATGCAGCGCATTGCTGCTGAGGTCAGTAGGAGAACCTGGGTAAGCCAAGTCCTGCTGCACAAGACCTGTATATGGCCAACCACCAACACTAACAAACGCAGATTTCTATCGAGCCCTTCTCCGGCCCGCTCCAAGGACAGGCCGCAGCCCACATGTCACATATTTCTCAGGCGTCCTACGCATCCCCCCCATCGTCATTCTCTAAAGACAGCCAAAGCGTTCGCTCTCATGGAAGCACCCAGCTGTCGGTGTCAAGACCAACACCTTCCACTTCATCTATATCACAGCACCTTGGCGATGGCGCGCTAACGCCCCCCCCTGACGCCCGGTTTAACAGCCAACTTGGTCTCGATGATCAGCTCTCTGTGGAAAACGAGTCTGAGCCAGAGAGAGAAGCCACCACCGCTTCTCCGGACAACGAGGCGTTCTTGCTGCAGCCTAGTGTATATACACCGAAAGTGAATGAACGCGAATCCCCCCTCTCGCCCCCCGAAAGCCACGCTTCGCCACCGCCATCACAAGAGCCTGAGATGCTGCTGCTTTCCGATAAACGCTACAGCAAGAACCATCCCCCAAGCTCGATCTCAATATCAGCATCCATGTCAGAAGCAAACATGTCAAGAACATCCCTGAGGCAGAGAATCTCCCTTAAAGGCCACGCCCCCAACAATATTCACATCCCCCCCCCACAACGCCAAACATCGGCGCCCGTGAACCCGTACCAGCGGCAGCAGCTCCAGCAGATGCAGCAGCAACAGCGCGTTTCTGACTCGGCTTTCAGTGCCAGTATGGAGCACCAATACTACAACCAGCCTACTTCCTCTATCCATAGCGACATGTCGCCCGGGCTGATGCCCCCGCAGCTTCTGATCCCCTCCCCCCAGTCTGAAGTGCAGCAGTCCTATCACCCCGTTCTCGCCAGTCCCCATTCTCCTCTTCAACAACGTCCCCACACCTCCCACAACACACCGCGGTTTATTCCCAACACGCCGCAAGAGCCCATGCCCCCTTTCCCAGCCAGCCAGCGCAACGTTCCCTCACGCGTTGGCGGCGGCAGTACACTGAGTGTTGGAACTGCTATGACGTATGACACAACGAACTCGGATGGGACCCACCGCCAGGTCAAGAAGAAGAAGAGCAAGTTTGGATGGCTTAAGAAGGCCTTCCAGCTGGACGAGGAGGAAAAGGCAGCTTTTGAGGCCCGGCGCCAAATGAACGCGCGCAATCTTTACTACGAGGATCGCAGTGCTCAGTTCTTGGACGGACGCAGAATCAGATGATTGGGCTCCTCTATATCCACAGCCCACTAAACGAGTTGCTGCTATTGGTGCGAGGCTAATCGCATTGACCCTCGGCCATATATGCTCACTGGCCTTGAACATGGCAAAAGTCTTGCTAGTAAACGCTTCCTTGCCTTTTTCCTTCTTTCCTTTCTTTCTTTCTTCTTTACCTTCTCTTTCTTTCCACTCCTTTCCTCCTTTTCCCTTCTTCTCTATCCTCAAGTCGAGCTCTTGATATTATATGGCTGGGCTATGTCGGCAGCTTACAAGCGATGTTATTCCATTTGTCTTTTGCTTTCTTTCTTTTCTCCTTCTATATCCCGATGCTTGTATTGCATATTGTTACCTTGTTCTCGTGTCTATTTTCTCCTATTAGTACTTTTATATGTAGCATATCCGATTTTCTTGTGTAATGTGGACCTCAGGTTTCTTCTCTCTTTGCTTTGGCCTTCGTTTTATCGTGTTTAGTATTCGTAAGTACTGTGCCTATCCTATCATGTCATCATAGTCCGTAGCGTGCGAATCCCCCCACCAAGTGTTTCACTGCAGCTCGCCAAATCCAAATGCTTTAACGCGGCTGAAGATGAACGGCTTCTCGTTCTTCAACGGAAACTCCGACCAGCGCTCAGTGTCGACATTGTAGCTCCAGAACCCGGTCCAGTTGATCTTGTTATTCACCGCCACTTTTCCCGATGATCGCAACGCTAGCTGCATCATATACGTATACTTGGGCACAATCCCCTCAGTCTCCACTACTATATCACCATCCACTTCAAACGGCGAGGCTTGTTCATCCCCCCCATCCGAAAACCGGCGCAGTGGCTCCTTTGCTAGGGGGTCTGCCATACGCCAACGCCCGCGTAGGAGGTATGCGAGCAATGGATGGGCCCCAGGTACGTCTGCTTCTTCGCGCCCCCGCACACTGGCTAGAACGGGCACTACGACTGCCGGCTCTTCGGTAGTCAAAAGACTCAACACTGTTCCGTCGCGCAGGAACCGCAGATAGCGGAAGTAGGTGACAACATGCACAGGCGTCCAGACGGTCTTCTGGTCAGGCCCCGTCTGGCCATCACGCAGATAGTTGACCCGGGAGATGTAGCATCCGTTGAAGCGCAGACGTGGGCGCCAGCGGAATAAGCGGTGCCATGAGCCGGAATAAGGCTTCTGTGCGAGCAATGCAGCACATACCTTTTCAGTTCGTGCGACGCGGCGTGCATCGACATGTGCCTCGTACTGTTGCTGAGCAAGGGCACTTGGGGAGGCAATCTCGGTGGCAAGCGTGCCACGCACGGTGCGGTGGAAGGCATAGTACATGCTGGAGTATCCAAAACGGAAGGACAAGCAGGCAGCGCGCCAAATGCGTTCTTCGGAGGCGACAATAAAGGCCATTCGTTTGCACACTTGGGCAAGGCGAGCAAAATCTCCGATATCATGGGCGGCTACATGTTCAAGGATAGCGTAGAGGATCTCATAAGGTGCGCAAGCAATAGGACAGGGCGGGGCTGGCGTGCCTTCGATCACAGGCGGGGCCGGCTCTATTTGTAAGGACGAAAAACTAGCGAGAAGGTCGTCCACGGATAGTGGAACTGTGGAGGTTGTATCGCCATCTTTCTGTATCTGAGATGCTTGCTTTTGGCCTTCGGTCTTGGGTTTAGAAGGAAAGTGTTTCTGGCGATAGGTTTTGTCGACCGCACTGTCCATCTATCCACGCTATTAGTACACTTTTACCTTTCCAGAGCTGCAAGCAGAACTCACCCGAAATGCTTTGCGGTATAAACTTAGGCTGTCGCCCAAGTTTCCGTGGGCTTCTTTCTTAATAGCCTCCTCGAAATGGTCCAAGGCCGAGACTAGATCGTGCTTCCCGTTCTTTTGAGACTCATACTCAAACAGTGATGCCCCAAAAGCCGGCCCCGCCTGGTCTTCCTCATCAGAGGAGGACTCGACATCTTCAATGGGCGCTGGCTCAAGGACAGCAGAGGGGTTCTGAGCGACTTCAATATCGAATTCCTCGTTGTCTTGTCTAGTTTCTAGTGGTGCGGAAGCTGTGGCGGAGGATCCGCTTGTCTGCTTGGTCACACTAGCACTATCGCCCTTATTGGCTTGGAGATCGTGAAGCCATTGAGACCGAAAGTCTTCCAACTCTGACGAAAGTGGCTGAAGAGAATTAGGCTTTGACGATGCCATCTCAGCGGAGGGAGATCAAGGGCTGGAAGCCAAGAAAACAAGAGAAGTGAAGGAAGGAAACGATAAAAGCAGGCGAGAGGCAGAGTGCTGAAGCTTATTGAGCTCGTACATTTGGTTGTAGTATAAATTGAGATCTGGTCAACGGCGTCGGATCAAATGAAAGTGACTTGACTTGGGATATGTAGTTGTATAGAGCGATGTTTAAATATACACGTAGGTGAAGGAGCTTGGGAAGGGACTACTTTCCCTAGTTTCGGTGAGCAGCTCTAGGCCGGGGTGGGGCGAGTGAGCGGTCTGATATGCATGTTCACCGAGCTTAATTGAAGAAAGAACGGCATGCGACCCACTATTAGGTTGCACCATAGCCATAAGGCTCCCAAAAACAGGGACAATATAAGCGCCGAGACGATGACCAAAAGATGATTGCCGAAGAAAAATAATAGAACAACAGGAAAAAGCCTTCAAGGCGCTCCGTTCGTGAAGCCGCGGACGGACCAACCGTGATGTGCTGACAAGACTGGGACTCGAACCCAGGCGGATTTCTCCATCAGGATACTTGCGTTAAGGAACGACCTTAACCTGACGCCATAACCAACTCGGCCATCTTGCCATTTGTTGTTGCAAATTTGACAATTCTGACGATAGTGTGCTATTTGTACTCTTGAGACTATCCGGGGCCCCACTTTGGAGGAGCGGGACAGAAGGGCGGAGAGAACGGGGGAGGTTAGAGGATACTTTTGCAGGTTCGGAAGGAGATGTCGAGGAGGGCTTCACGTGAGGATGCTGAGGAAGCCCTACTACTGGTCACCAGCAAAAAGAGGGAAAAATATTATATAGATACTATGCGGCAACAGCCATGCATACAAAAGGACAACACCGCTGTACTCCACCGGGGCCTACCCCCGTGCCGAAAGCCGGCGGCCTTTTAGACTACTTCACACGCGGTCGTCGCAGACCAAAAACACCAGGTACCCAACCCGCAGGAACCCGCAGGAACGCCCTAGGGCTATGCTGGATCGAGAGCTCTCCTGGCTTAAGCGCCGGACCCTAAAAAAGTCATAGGAGTCGCTCAAAGTCTAAGCAAACCTGCAACCGCTGACCGCCCAGATGCTACTGGAAGATGACATCAACCAGCAGAGTCTATCCGGAACACGCCGTCGTATTGCTGCGAAATAACAGTAGGTAGATGTAAAATAATACAATACAATACAATAAGGGGCCCCACTTTGAGAGTCTGGAGCTCCGGAGGAGACTGAGTTTTCTAGCACCTGTTTTCTGTAACTCCTGCCGTCCGTGTCCTTGCAGCCCCGGATAGCGCCGGTGTCGCACCCATGGGGGCCTATGTAAGACACTCCCCTGCTGCTGCCGAGACGAAGAAAACCCGCAAAAGCGTGGACTTGATTCAGTGTCACTAATACGAGTTCGACCCAACTTGTGCTTAAGGTCGCAGCCTATTGCCCCGTGTTTAAACCTCTGGTGGTATTTCTTGAAGCCACCATGCATGCTATGATACCACCGCTGATATGGACCCTAGGACTTTTCGAGGCTTTTTGGTGCTTTAGAATCCGACTTTCTTGGGAAGTTCAAGTGTTTCCTACAGTTGTTCTTATTCTGTATATACATCTTGGTATAATCTATGATATGCTGTGAAGTTGCCACAGACCTTGACTTGACGTTCATCCGTTGGATCACTGCCTGGCTGTCTAAGCTTATCCAGACGGTGTTTGTACCTCTCAGTACTCGGTCGGGTATATCTCTCAAGCCCCTGTTTATAGCCCGGATCGCTGCGTCGGCCACTTCCGCCTAACTTCCGCAGGAGAAGCAGCCAGATCTGACGACCTGTATTTCGTTTTCCGGACCGCCTCTGCAGGTGGTGGGTCCGCTGGTTGCTGCTCGTCCTTTACTGTTCTATACCTTGAGGAAGGGTTTGGTAGAAGCTTCAGTAGTCTGCAGAAGGATTTGTGTTCTTCTAGCCTGGAGAGCGGATGCCTGCTATCTAGGATGTACCATCGGATCAGTTCCCGTACGACCGCCGTATATAGAATCTGGTCGGCTGGGGGAGCGTCTGCTTACAAGTGCAAGAGCGACGATGGAGTTACCCTAAGGCGGTTGGCCCCGATGCCACTCCGGATCAGATGGAGTGCGTGAAGGTCTAGACAGAGCTTTAACAAGGATTGGAGGTGAAAGCCCAGGCTGCCGCGACCCAAGAAGCCAGCCCGATCCAGGCGACTGGGGACAAAAGAAAGGCCACCGAGTCAGTCATCCTGATCGATGAAGGGGAGAAGTTTAAGCTAGCAGAAAAACACAGGATAGAAATAAATATTTCCTTCCTACGGATGCTTATTGCCTGCCTAACTTAACTGCTCCAGAGATGAGAAGGGCAACACAGGAACAGGATAGGTAACCACCGCAAATGGGGCTACTCTGAAGACTGAACATGGCTGTTGGAAAAAAGGGAATGTAAGTGGCAGATATAGAAGTATACGGAGCCTATGAAGCAGCAAAGCAAGCCACAGCGCACACGGAATCCGAGTAAATCTAACTCTGCCAAGACAGTAAAGGCGTAGTATATCGACTACGTAGCCCATGTACACGAAACAGCGCATCCTAGAGCACCTTCGACAATCAAAATTAATCCTGTGCCCCTGGAGGAACGAGAGTCCTATGAGAGGTATCAGTTCCATGAGTTTCAGGCCACTTGGGCCTAGAGGGAAGCAAACATGTAGACACACGACCGAAGCCGGAGTGCCAAGGAACGAATCTAGAGTTCCAAAACAGCGTGTCCAGGAGAGAACCCAATTGTGTATTGAGTGCAAAGAGCTATGTAAAGAAATCAGGAAAGCTATCGCTCATCCACATAAATTCTTCAAAGCTTTTAATCCCGTGTCTTAGATAGAGCAGAACTGGGCACATCTGCAATTAAGAGGGGCCATGGAGATTTTGATAAGTACTATGGTGTCTCCAGCCCTGAATGTCCGCGTAAGTGTGATCGCTGCAGTCAGCTAAAGGACCAAGGGCACCGGGGAAGTGAGAAGACGACAGGTCCAGAAGGAGGTGCCCAGCGGGGGCTCTACGACGAGGCTTAGGAAGTACTTTCTTTTATTTTTCTTGACGACTGGTAATAAAGCAAAACTACGCCAGCCGCTCCGCCAGTCGCTTTCACTAGACTATTTCATGCAGGGCGCCACATGGTAGCTAACTCTGGAATTCTATACCACAGAAGACGACATCTGCTCGCTCTCGTCTAAAACATGGTGTCGTATTCTACGGGAAAGCAATGGGCCAACATTCAATAGAACAAGGAAGTAATTGTACCAGAATACCTCACTCGTCACCTCACCTCGGTGTTGGAGTCGTCTTTGCAAAGAGTCAATCCTAGTGCATCTAAGCTGGAGTCGTGTAAATTATATTCAAACTTAGGCTCGATTTGTGCTGGAATCTTCGTAAATCTGTGTTGCTTTCGGCTCCTGGTCAAGTTGCCCGCCCATACGAAAACTAGTTGCGCCAAGGCATAGCTTAGGGCTGAAGGAAAATCGGTATTTGACCATCAGACCTTCTATTTCGCTACCCTATATATCTCCTTGTTGAGATCTGATAACCAGCTGTTTCTTATCAGATTTTGAACCAAAGTGCCAGATGGGCTTCCGACGTCGGGCCTATAATACAAACGCGAGGTCACGTGATCCGACCACCAAATTTTAGCCCCTCCTTCTTCTATTAGAACCGCCATAAGCCGACCCGACCGCTCAGCTAGGGATGTACCCCTGTACCTGCTTCAACAAGCAGTCAGATGTGTGAGCGGCGAAAATTTCAAGAACAAGAAATAAGAGCGGGCTCAGCCAAGCCACTTCCTTTTTTGTCTTTAGATCATAGCCGATTGATAAAACGATCTTGACTTCTTCAAGTTAGAATAAGAGACGGCTTCCCCTCTCGATTTTTGCCGTCGTCTATCGCGCCCTCGCTGGCTTCTGGATTCTTTTTTTTTTTTCTTTTCTTGTCATTGTCCTCTTGTTCTTTCCTATTGCGGTCTCTCGATCTTGCAGTTTCCATCTCCGGACTATCAACCTTTTTTACACTTTCCCTTTTTCTTTGCTCTATATTAGTAATACATCAAATCAAACCTCCAGGCAAACTCTTCATACTACAATTTGTAATTTGGATATTTCAACGGCGACTCATGACGACCGGGCTTTATTGAAAGATCATTACGTCAGGCTCTCGCCCTCTACGCTCACATTACGCACTCGCACCCCATATCCTTCCCCTACAACGCTCCAGTTACGTCTCCCTCTCCATTATAGCTTGTCCCTGACTTCGACGTCATCACGAGTCATGGAGCCCCGGCAAGTCCAGACACAACCAACACCACTGCCAGCACCAAAAGCTGCTTCGACTGTCTCAAATGGCGACAAGGACGTTATTACAGCACCACAAAAAATGATTTCGGCGATGTCTGGAAGTCTGCTTACTTCCTTGCTCGGTATGTTATTGGTATTCCCTTCCAAACGCAGATGTTCGGGTTCATCTAGGCCCTTCTTCACATTGGCTAATCAATCTGGTACTCTTCAGTAACGCCCCTCGATGTTGTTCGAGTTCGCCTACAGTCACAACATCTTCGGCCGCCAACAATAGACTTTTCAAAACTCGCACTCACCACATCTAATCTTGGAGCTTTCCAAACTGCCGATTTGGGTGTCACGGCCTGTTGCCGCGAAGTTTTCTTCGCAGGTAATCCCGAATCTTGCGTCCTACCCCGCCAAAACATCGCTACCGCAACCGCTGCTGCCGCCATTGACGAGCAATGTGTCGTTGAACTCACTCAGAAAACCCGCATCAGTTCGACCATGGACGGCTTGCGCAAGATTGCCCAAAACGAAGGCATTTCTACATTATGGCGCGGCCTGTCGCCGACTCTTGTTATGTCCGTACCGTCGAATATCATATACTTTACCGGCTATGAGTGGCTGCGATCCGACCAACACAGTCCTATTTCCCGAATTGTCCATGACGATTGGGCGCCACTAGTCGCAGGATCTACAGCCCGTACACTGGCCGCTACTGCTGTGAACCCGATTGAATTGTTCCGCACAAGGTTACAAGCATCGGCAGGCCACTCAACATCGGGCCATGTTATCGAGACACTACGAGGCATGCAACAAATGCTAGAAACCAGCGGCTATCGCTCACTCTGGCGCGGGCTGACACTGACGCTATGGCGAGATGTGCCGTTCTCTGGCATTTACTGGTGGGGCTATGAGACAATACGTGGCAAACTGGTCAATCTTCGCGAAAGCAAGCGACTCGTGACGCAGGATATTGACGAGCTGGGACGGCCCCGCAGAGCGTTCCAGGAACACGGAAGCTCGTCAGATACATTTACTGACAGCTTCATATCTGGCGCTATATCTGGTGCTATCGCGTCAATAATCACAACGCCGTTTGATGTCGGCAAGACACGCACACAGGTCTTCCGTGACAGTGGCTTGAAGGCAGCCAAAGCAGCGAAAGCACCGGAGCAGAACTCCATGGCCAAGCTGCTGTGGCATATCTTCCAGAACGAAGGGGTTTCGGGCCTTTGGAAGGGCTGGGCACCACGGACCCTCAAGGTAGCACCGGCATGCGGAATCATGATTAGCAGCTACGAAGTCTGCAAGCTTGGATTCCGCATTGTAAACGAGAACAAAACCAAGACAGTGGAAGAGAACAATCTCTGAAATACTAAGCCTACGTCCCGAGTGTCGTTCTCTCCAGAGTAAAGCATACGTCTTTCTGCCTCCTCCGTCCTCCGTCCTCCGTCCTCTCTCTTTTCTTTTCTCTTTTTTCTTCACCCCCCCTCTCCTCTCTCCTTATGAATTATCATCTCTCGGATTTTAGCGGTTCCCATTTATTTTTTCTTCTTGTTAGGTAGGCCACTAGCCATGGGCGGCTTAAGGGGCTAAAAAGGCATTTTTTCTTTTTCTTGTTTCTAAGGGTAACTGACCATAACTTGAACGCTGGTCGTACTTTGCTTGTTTGGCGGGCGTTATTTTTGTCAAGCTCTACTCTAATGTTTGTACCATTTATTATTGATCCCGGCTATTTACTTCATACATTGGTAGGCCGTTGCCCGTTGCTCTTTTTTGATAGCTTTGTTTTCTCTATTATCATCTCCCAAATTTTTATACGTTTTCCCTCTCCCCTCTCCATATCTTCTCTCTACCTGCCTTGCAACCGTTGTAACCGGGCGTTCGCTGTTGGATGTACTCAATCTGATCTGTAATTAATCTACCCATCTATATTTGCCCCTTGCTGCGTACATTCAGGGTTAAGCAACCAAATAGCAACGTAAGACCCACTTTTCTGCCTGCTGCCTGCCTCTTATTGTTGGTTGCTGTCTCGCCAGTTCAAGCCTTCTTTATCCCATGTTTTGCTGCTTCTTTATTTACTTACTTAACCTTCTAGAACCACATTTGTTCTTTGTTTTCACAGGTAGTTGCTATGTCTGTATTTACGTCTCGGAAATAATCTTGAGTGCCTTTTTATTCTCGACATCCGTTTCTCTACAACTTCAAGCTTGAGACGACCGATCTAACGACTTTCATCTCTTTTGACCCCTCGAAGAAAAAGAAGAAAAAAGCCCTTTACGCGCTGTCGCGAAGACCCTCGACGCGACTTGCATTTGATTCGACTTGACTTGTTTTTGGCGCCTCAACCTCACGTCACGCACATACCCCCTCCATCTTCCATATTATCTGCAATGAGTACGCTCAAGCGCAAGGCAACCTCCGCCCTCGACGGTGAGGAGTCTAAGAAGACAAAGCCCAATGCTAACATCACGTCGTTCTTTAATGCAAAGCCCGCGTCAACGTCAGGAGGCAGTAATGCTGGCGGCTCTGCCCCTTTGCCTGCTTTTAACAAGGACAAATGGGTCCAGTCTCTTACCAACGAGCAGCGAGACCTCCTGAGGTTGGAGATTGAGACGCTCCATGTATCATGGCTGGCCCTGCTCAAGGATGAGATCGTGACTGAAGAGTTCCTCAACTTAAAGCGTTTCTTGAACCGTGAGGTTGCGAATGGGCGCAAAGTGTTTCCTCCTCGTGAGGATATTTACTCCTGGTAAGAAGGGCTGTGTAGGCCCCATGGTGCTGTATTGCTGTATCCAATATTAACCTTGTATATTCTAGGTCTCGGTATACCCCCTTTAACACCGTCAAGGTCGTTATTCTTGGTCAAGACCCATACCACAACGTCAACCAGGCCCATGGGCTCGCTTTCTCTGTGCGACCCCCAACTATCACGCCCCCATCGTTGCGCAATATGTATGTTTGTCTGACCAACGACTACCCTGACTTTGTCACGCCTCCCAAGAATAATGGTCTACTCACTCCGTGGGCCGAACGTGGCGTACTCATGCTCAACACTTGCCTGACCGTGCGAGCCCACGAAGCCAACTCGCATGCTAACCGTGGCTGGGAACGCTTCACCCAACGCGTCATTGACCTGGTCGCGCAGAAGCGGCAGCGCGGCGTTGTTTTCATGGCCTGGGGCACACCGGCCGGCAAGCGTGTTGTCAAGGTTGACCAGAAACGCCATTTGGTACTCAAGGCTGTCCATCCTAGTCCCCTGAGTGCTGCGAGAGGATACTTTACGTGTGGCCATTTCCGCAAGGCCAATGAATGGCTGGTCACCCGTTATGGTGAAGGCGGCGAAATTGACTGGTCGTTGGTCCCCTCGTCTAAGATTGCCCCACCTCCGCCACCAGCAGTTACTGCTCCAACTGCTAGCACGGCTGCTGCGCGAGCCGAAACTCCTACTCAGAAGGCCGAATCTCAAGGGTCGACCCCTGCGGCAAAAGACGCGGAGGAAGATGCTCCTGAAGATGCTCCTGAAGAAGCTGAGAAGACTGTCGAGAAGGAACAAGAAAAGCCCAGTAGCCCAGAGATCAAAATCCACGAGGATGTGGGAGATGAAGCCAACCCCGATGTCAAATCCACCGAGGAATCCAAGAAAGCAGATTCTCCAGCCAAGGCGCAAGAAAATGAAGAGGCGGATCAAAAATAGCAGGTTAAAGGCCAGTCTACCTTGGCTGCAATTCTCTTCATTGACGTGAAGCTATACTCTGGGGATATCGCACATGGTCTGATGAATCTCAGAGGCCATTCTGGTCGTCTTTATTTTTTCTTTTCTGTATTCCACATAACTAAAAACTTGTTTGTTCTGGTCAGATATGTTTCGTTTGTTCATCACATTTTCTGTATAATCCAACCTCATCTAGAGCCATCGCATGTTTTGTTTTTTGGCGTCCTTGTGATCTTCTTTTTCTTTCATTTGTTATTTACTTGAATTACTTGGCCTATATAAATTTGTTGACATGGTAAATGTTCACGTCAAGATAGATGTGTGCCTCTCCACCATACTCACATATGTCTATGGCGCTCACCACCTGTGACGCAACTATTTAATAGTTCATATCCCGGGACTATACACCAAGTAGATGGCATTATTAAGTCTCTTCGTGCCTCTCTTTCCTTCGCTTTTCAACCCATGCGCCTAGCTCCCTCCAGATCTGCTCTTTTTCTGCAGGCCTCAACGTAGCTGCAAGTCCGCTTGTACTTGTAGCAACAAACACTTTCGCTCCTCTCCATTCGTCTTTTCCCTCCGTCTTCTGAATAACTCCCATGTTCTCTGTCTCTCGCTGCCACCCGTACCGAAATTCACTCTTCTGTATTCCGCGTCCATGCCGAACCCTCCATATACTCTCCCAAATACTCTTTCCAACAATACACATGACCTCAGGCTTCCACTTTCGCGCCTTTTCCTCCAAAATTTCCACGCCCGCATCCATCTCAGCCTTGCTTAGCTCAGCTCCATTCCGGCTTGGCCGTGCTACTATATTGGTGAGGCCAAGCTGATATAATACCGGCATATCCTGGTCTTCCTCAGGACGGCATCGTCTCGGAGTGATGCCACTGGAGTATAGCAGCTTCCAGAACATGTTGGACGGGTGTGCGTAGGCGTGACCGCTATGGGCTGTTTGGATTCCAGGATTAAGCCCAACAAAGAGCACGATGAGCCCTCGGTCGATGGCATCTGGAAGCAAATTTAGATGGGCATATTGTGAGGGCGGAGCGTAGCTGGATGGGATGGCTTTTCGTTTCTTCCTTTTAGGTGGGGATGAGACAGGCAGAGTAGTACTAACTCGTCTTTGCTCGGATAATGAATGTGCCCGTTTGGGTCTATTACCTAGCATAGGTGCCAAGGCTGGGCTTGGGAAGGACTTGGTAGGGTGTGGACTTTGGGATGCTGTACCGGTAAAGGCGAAGCTGGTTAGATCCAGCTTTCCTGCAAATGAGGAGGCGGTGTCGGGATCGGTCCCGTCGGTTTCTGTCTCTGCTTTTGGACTGGCCATTCTAAGCGGGTATATCAAGCTTGCCAGCAGGACAAATGCATCGATCGACCTACACTCCACCAAAAGACCGAATTGTTAACTCTATTTCATGAGCATGATGTCACCCAACTTGAATGTATTGAGCGGGAACCGGGCCAAATTCATTGTCATATAAGCCATTTTTGGAAACGCCGTTGTCGGAAAGCCATGAGCAGTGGTTAACCACTGTCGCAACTCACCATGGTGTAGCTGGTTATCACGTTCGACTGTAACTTGTAAGAATTGCTATCGAAAGGTCACCGATTCGACTTCGGTTGGTGAGAACACCTAGTCTTTTGCTAGCAAGACTAAACTTTTTGGTGATACACTAAGCAATGGCAATTACCTACTTTGTTGTAGAAGGGATTTCAATAAGGGAAAGGAAAAAAGGAAAAAAAGTTAAAAAAAACTAGTTGCATAGGAGGTGGCTTTGCCAGCCTTCACCTTAGCCCTGCAAATACGCATGCTAATCTGAGTACTGCCCCCTCCCCCGCTTTAATCCGGTTCACGAATTGCAAGCTGCTGCAAGTACAGATGGACCCCTCCAACTCCGTGCAGAAGTTAATCCCAAAGGCTGCAATACATTACCTAAACAAGAGACAATAGAGACATGAAACAAGCCACCGACCTCTTTTTTATGGCTGAACTCTGAACAACGACAATATTATACACACATTTAGATACTTGGATGGCTAGGGGTGGGTGGGGCATTAAACAGGGCGGTTTTGGGGCGCAGGTAGCTACTGCTTATGAAGCTTTGCTAGCTAGCTTGCTTAGGGAGGAGGGGCTGTTTTGTTTGTTTCCCCCCTTGGGCAGTTGCCCTATCAAACTGAAGCCCCATTCATTGTATTTCAGTTCGTACTGTAACTAACACGGTTGAATACATTGATAGTAAGAAACAGCCGTACGCCTCCCCCTCAATGTACCGGCACCATAATCTTCGTGACACCCCGCTTGCCCTTAAACCATCCGCCAGCCTTTTTATTTCTCCTTGTTCCCATTGTCTTGTATCCATACATGAACTTAGCCCTCGTAAAAGTCATTTTCTGCGAGGATCTAAGGATTGGGAGTCAATTGCCCTGCCCAACCATGTCGGGTTCTTAGAGTAGTACTTGCTACTTTCTGCGACCTGCGGCTACCGAATCCACCTCACCGCCCTGGCTAGAAGCGCAACAAGGTAACAACTTGGCACTAACCGATACGATTTGACTCGTTCTTAAAGGCTGGACATCTGCCTGCCATCTTCTTCTTCCTCTTGCTTCTTTCCTCTACATATTAATTTTGGCCTAACTAAATCTTGCCTCGCCCAACTTATCTTTTCATTGTTGTCTCAACATTTGCCTACTCTTTTTTGTCCAAACCTGTAGTCCTTGAATACTACGGACTTCTAACTCGTGCATACTTCCCCCTCCTTATATATATATATATATATACTTACATAATAATGTCTTCACTGCGCGAGGCTTACGAGCAGGCTGGCCAAGGCCAAGTCTTCACCTTCTTCGACAAGCTCTCCGCCACCGAACAGGATGCCCTGCTCAAGCAGCTATCTGCCTTTTCTCCCACACGCATCAACGAACTTGCTACCACTGCTCTCAACCCCCCTCCCACTGAACCTAGCGCCGTACCTACTCTCGAGCCTCTTCCCGACAATGCCACCGCTTCCATTATGGACTCTGCCCCCGCCGATATCGACCGCTGGTACAAGTCTGGGCTGGACTTGATTGCCTCCAACAAGGTGGCCGTTGTCTTGATGGCTGGAGGCCAGGGTACTCGTTTGGGTAGTTCTGCGCCCAAGGGCTGCTTCGACATTGGGTTGCCTAGCAAAAAGTCTCTTTTCCAAATTCAAGGTGAACGTATCCACCGTGTAGAGCAGCTTGCTGCCCAGGCATCGGGCAAATCGGCCGACTCTGTGACTGTACCATGGTACGTCATGACCAGCGGTCCGACGCGTGGCCCTACTGAAGCTTTCTTCCGCGAGAACAGCTTCTTCGGTCTCAAGGAGCAGAATGTCACTACCTTTGAGCAGGGCGTGCTCCCTTGCATTTCCAACGATGGCAAAATCCTCATGGACTCCCCTGGAAAGGTTGCCGTCGCCCCTGATGGCAATGGCGGCATCTACGCAGCTCTGGTTGCCTCAGGTGTTCTAGAAGACATGAAGAAGCGTGGTATTGAACACATCCACACTTACTGCGTTGACAACTGCCTAGTTAAGGTTGCCGATCCTGTCTTCATTGGCTTTGCTGCCGAGAAGAAGGTCGATATTGCGACCAAAGTAGTGCGTAAGCGTGCGCCCACCGAAAGTGTCGGCTTGATTTTGTTGAAGAATGGAAAGCCCGATGTTGTCGAGTACTCGGAGATCGATGAGACTACTGCCAACGAGCATGATTCTAAGCAACCCGGCGTGCTCCGTTTCCGTGCCGCCAATATTGTCAACCACTACTACTCGATTGACTTCCTAAACTCCATTCCCCAGTGGGCTAATAAGCTACCTCACCATGTTGCCCGCAAAAAGATTCCTTATGTCGATCTGCAAACTGGCGAAGTTATCAAGCCTACCAAGCCCAACGGTGTCAAGCTAGAGCAGTTTGTCTTTGATGTCTTCCCCATGCTTAGCCTGGAGAAGTTTGCCTGCATGGAAGTTCGTCGCGAAGATGAGTTCTCCCCTCTCAAGAATGCTCGTGGTACGGGGGAGGATGACCCGGATACTTCTCGCGCCGATATCATGGCCCAGGGCCGTCGCTGGGTCGAGGCTGCCGGCGCTACTGTTACTGCTGAGGGGCCGGACAATGGCGTTGAGGTTTCCCCTCTAACTAGCTACGTAAGTCAGAATAATTTCCTCATGCCGATGTACGCAACACTAATAATTGTTTACAGGGTGGCGAGGGCTTGGACAAGGTTAAGGGCACCGAGATCAAGGCCCCAACTGTGCTCTCGCTATAAGAAGAGCTAGTGAGGTGTAGGATGTGTCCAAAGACAAAAAATAATAATATGAAACCATACAATGACAAGCATGCATGTCCTACTGGCGATTTGTACCAGTATTGTTTATATTACTACTAGCTTACTTAAATACGACATCTGGCCCGCTTGCAAAGTCAAGTAAACCTGCAGCAACCAATACACAATGCCTTTGAATACCAACAGTAACCACATGAAAGGGATTGTCTAATCTAAGCTCGTTATTTTTCAGAATACTTTATTGTTTTGCAAAATCCATTAAAAAAGACTAAAGAAAGGTTAGATAGACTGAAATAGAAGTAAAAAGCAAGAAGGAAAAAAACAAAGAAAGAAAAAAAACACACAAGAGAGGCAAAGGAGCGGCAGAAAACGTGTTGATATAAAAAAGAACAAAACAGAACGGAAATGATATAATAAATAAATCAAGCAGACAAAGAAAAAGCAAAAATCAAGGATTAGTAGGGAAACAAAGACAACGAAGGAAATAGACGGGTACAGAGAGAGAGAGAGAGAGAGAGTAAGATAAAAAAGAAAGTCGCGACGAACTTGCATAGGAAAGAAACAAACGCCAGGTTAGAATAATAATAATAAAAAGAAAGTAATAGAAATCGGCAAACACCTCATGAGTTTTCCCATGACTTATAAATAAATGGGAATGGGACAAGGAACAAAGCCAGTGCGAGTGATGCAACGAGCCAGGCAGAAAAGCTCAAAGCGAGTTAACGCGGCGCCGCGCTTTCCGCATGCAAAGAGACCAATGCTTGAAACGACGAGCACGGGACACGCGTGATGCTGTTAAATGAGATGGATTGGTACAGCCCGGGGCAGAGTCGGGGGTAATAGCAGTGTTGGCATTGATATCAGAAGCAATGGTGGCATCGGAAACTGCATCAGAAGCTGGAGGCGTCAAGGGGGCGGCAGTGGGAGAATTAACTTCGTCCGTCGAACCTCTCTAGTGGCGAACGGGAGAAGCCATTACACCGGGACCGCCAACACCCTCCATGTTGCCTGTAAGCTCAGCAACACGGGCTTTAATGCGTGCAACGCGCGATTCGATTGCTACAGATAGTGCTATGTTAGTAGAGCTCATCTCACTAGGTTGAAGACCTGGGAAGGGGGGGGGGGATTGTTAACTTACTCTCTTCACCACTAGTGTCGTCTTCCATGTCACTTGTGCGAGTGGCAGGAGCCGGTTTCGGCTTGGGGGGATGCTGTCGCTGACGTTGAAGTGCACGTTCCTGGGCGTTGCGTCGCAAACGGGCCCAGCGCTCGTCCTCAAACTCGGCACGCGACTCGTTGGTCTCGGCGGGCTTGGGCTTTGCAGCAGCCGGCTCCGGAGTTCGCGCGTGGCGGGGAATAGGAGGAGGAGCGGCATCGTCAGAATCACTGTCGGGGACAAAAGCTGGCTGGTCAACTAGAGGGCCTTGATCAAAGCGAGAGAATTCCTGGCGAGCCTCGTTGGCATCATCAGTGTTAATGTCGTCGTCAGAAGGCTCGTATTTGGGCTTGTCCTGTTTCGGTAGAGGTGAAATTACAGGCGAAGGGGCAGCATCAACGGGTGCTTCGACGGGAATACCATCGGGGATAGTAGGTTCAGTGTTCTCTACAGTGACGGGTTCTACAATCTCAAGATGATCTGGCCCAACAACAGTCTCGGGAGTCGGGTCAGGCACGTCCTTTGAAATGGGAGCAGGAACAGAAGCTTCCTTGACACTCGTTGGGGAAGCAAGGGGCTTTCCAGTCTGCTTGATCATGTTGTTTACCTCAGCAGCAGCATTCTCGGGGAGTTTAGAGGAACGGTTCCTCCGGCTAAAAAGCTTCTTCAGGCCACCACCGCTGCTAGGAGGCTTTTCAGTAGTGGGAGATGGAATGATAGTATGGTTTTCGGCAACAGCAACCTTCTGAAGCTTTCTGGCCTTCTTGGGTTGGGATGCGGCAACAGTGGCATTCTTCAAAGCAGAGACAGGTTTCGCCTCGGTGCTAGGTTTAGGAGGGGCCGAAACAACAGGCTCGATAGCCGCAGGCTCGGGGGTTTGAACACGCTCCTGGGGCACCTCTTTGGAAACAGTTGGCACGATGCTGACAGAACTAGGGCCAGGTTGAGAGCCAGCAACCTCTAGATGGCCTTCACCCTTGCCAGCCTGGCTGTTGCTCATGTACTCACTGCGGATAGTGTCTTTGTCATACTTGCTAGCCCACTTCAAGGCAGACGAGGCCTCACTAACCAAGGCCGTCTGCATAGTCATCATGCTGTTGGTTTTTTCATGAAGCAACTCTGAATCAGTACGTCCACGGCGAGTGGGGAGAGCCAGTAACTTCTGGCGCTCCTCGTTTTGCTTCGCCTGAAGCTGGGCAGCAGCAGCCTGGATGCGTGCTTGTTGGTCAGGGCCAATGCTGGTCTTGCTATAGCTCAGCTGATTTGCCTGGCCCAGCGATTTATCCTGGTTTGGCTTCGTGGCTGTCGACTTGCTCCTGTTGAGTCTGCCTCTCCGAGTCCAGCTGAAGAAGCCCTTTTTCTCAGCAATGTATGCACCCTCCTCGGGATCGGGACCGGCACCCGCAACCAACTCTTCAATCACGAGCCAGCGAGCAGTCTTGATCTCAGTCTCAATAACGGCACAGCGGCCAAACGAAGACTTTCGAATCGCAGTTTCTTCGGGGCCCAAACTACTGATCCATACCCACCAAAAGCAATCGTCCAGCTCAATGTCAGAGATACTGGCAAGCTCACCAGGCTCTATGACCTGGAAGTCGCTTTCTAGTCGGGGCTGGTGTGACTGGGAGCTATGCTGACGAACAGTTGTTTCAATAGGGGGCAGAACCTTGTCAGGGGGGAGGAGAAGGTTTGGCGCATTACCATTGGCCGAGTCGTCAAACCCGGAAGACATGAAATCGGCCCAAGAAGGAGTGGTAGGTCGGCCCAGATTAACAGCACTTCCCGAAGCAGGGTTAGTGCGGAGTCCAACAGGGGGACGGCGCGCCAAAACAGCCTTATCCTCGTCTTCGTCAGTCTCGTCCATGGTCGTTGAAAACCCAAGATCTTCAAATCGAGACCAAGAAGCGTCTCTTAGGCTAGTCGATATTTTGGAGCTAGAAACTTGAGACTGATTGATGGATGAAATGGCCTTGAGAACGCGGCGGCACTCCTCAGTAAGGGCCATAATGGGATCCTCGAACTCGGAGTATGCCTTCAAGCCCTTGTCAGTGTCGCGAAACTGGAAGTGCTTGGCCCGGCGCAAAAGAGCAAAAGGAGTAGGTGAGACAGCATCAACGTGCATAGCGATCTTGTGAGTCCTATACTGCAAAAGGCTGGGTCTTTGAGGGGGGTATTCGGTCTCTTCCAAAAGCTTTTGCATGGACATCGGAAGGATTGAAATTCCAGCTCGGGGAGTTGAGGGCGCAAGTGATCGCAGATACGCAAAGAAGAGATGACTAGTAGCATCAGCAGCACTGTTTTTCAGAGGCGAGTTAGCTTACACACCATACCATGCACGTTATTTTCAAAGTGACATGTCTACTTTGGCAGATTGAACTTACTCTAGGAAAACCTTGTAGCCTCCATCAAAGCCGCTTCCAGTGTCTTTGTGCTCAAAGGTCCACCACGATGCCATGCGCGAGAGTTTGCGGCCTCCCATGCCGTTCAGCTTGGCATGGGCGGCAATGGCTGACAGAAGATCGAAGAAGTCGAATATAATGCATGACTTGGCGCCATTTTCAGCGCTGAGGGGAATAAAGGTTTTAAACGAATCGCGGGCCAGGCCGGAATCTGCAGAGTACTTCTGTTAGTAAAAGTGGCTTTCAATGATGATGGCTTGCAGAAAAGACCTTGGCCTTTTCTGAGATAGGGGATATAGATGCGAATGTGGACCATTAAAAAATTACCTTTTTCGCCGACTTTGAAGAGCTCATAAACTCCCCAACCTACAACACCGCCAGACATACGCGACCAGCACCATTTGACAATACCGCAGATGACCTTGGTTGACCAGTTAGTTTCGGATTGTGTAACATGCTTGAGCCACACATGTATTAGCATGCGTGCGTAAAAATCAGAAACATACCATAGGATCAGTCATGCGTAGCTCTTGGACCAGATTATCGCCCTTGAGACCCATGGATGAGTCGAAGAAGCGGCGGATGAAAGTGCGCACGGCACTGGGATTAGAGGTTGGGCGGAAAGGGAGGAGGAAAAACGGAAGGTCCAGGGCTAGAGCAATATAGAATCAGCATTTGAGCATTCATGAAAAACTGCAGTGTACTTTATAGCAGCGGGGGCAGACATACCACGCGATTTGAGTTCTTCGGTGCAGCGTCTGATGAGCTCTTGGATCTCTTCGGGCTCGACGCTTGTCCGTGCCCAAGCATCTTCCCAGCGTTTCTTGGGAAGCATCTGGCTATTGTCATCATTGAGACCGGTCTTTTTTTTCTTGCCATCTCGGCCAGAGAGGCGCGAGAAGATTCCCGGCATTATGATCGCTCGCTAAAAGGTATTGAAATCCGTAAAATGTTGAGGTCTTGTCGCAGTGAAGTTTCCTGTGAGAAGGGGGAAGGCGAAATAAGGCTGATGTCAGTTAGCCAGTTGGTCCAATAGGAGCAATGTTCGAGAACAATGAAGGTCACAGCAGAAAGTGTGTGGGCAATTATTACTCGGGAGACGAGTAGCACCGCTAGATTTTGGCTAGAAGCCTGTCTCAGGGGCGACTAAGGAATTGGCACTCAATGTATGTGGAAGAAAATAAAGAGTGAAGGTAAAATGGAAAGGAAAGGAAAGGAATGAAAGAGAAAATGGCAAGTTCAGACAGAAAAGAATTATGTTTGGGGAAGGAAAAGAGATTTTTTAGGTAATTAAATGCCAGGGAAATTCTTTTAGAAGCCCTCTGACGCACAAAAGATGAACATGAAGCGGGATAGGAAGGTGCGAAGAAGGGGGGGGGGGGTTAACTGCCAGGCAATAACTCACTTTGTAAACCAGTATAGAAAAGCAAGAGACGACTGAGACGGACGAACAACGTCAGGTGGTGGTGGGCGTATGGGTGTACTTGCGAGTACTTGTACCCGCAACTGAAATTGCCGTATGTAACAAGTAGCGGATACGTATGTGCTACCTCCGTTACCTTTTTATGCAGCAAGCCACGATCGCAAGACGGAAGGCGTAGCTTCTTTTTTTTTTCTTGTGACGTTGACAATCGCAACAAACCTGGAAGGGGGCGGGCCTTGAATGGAAGGATTAAGAAGCCAATATAAAAAGAAGAGAAAAGAAAATGAAGGGTAGGCAAAGGAAGGGAGGTGACAAATGAGGGAGAAAAAAAAGAAGAAGAAAAAAAGGATGAAGAAGGGAAATACAAGAAAAAAAAAAAGAAAAAAAAAGAAGGTGTCGTTTTAAAAAAGGTACAAAAATCCCGATGCAAATATCATTATTATCATGCGATAAGGAGCGTGTGGGTGTGTTCTGCGAATGTGTGCCTGAAGCAGCGCCCTGGTGTTTGGGGTTAGGTTTAGGTGCTACCAGTACAATAGTACAAGACGAGATGGGGGGAGCAGCTTGGCTTGTGAACTGTAGATGGATATGAAGGCGGCCTGAGAGCTGAATCTGTATATTTTGAAGGAAGACAGCAGCCAAAGAGGAGAAAAAGGACCGCTAATCTAGCTTTGGGCGTATACGTACGTATATATATGCTTATTGAATCGAGAGAAAACCTTGCTGAGGCTTTCGATCGCAAGTAGCTGACTGTGGCCGAATTGCACCTTGAAGTCGTGATGTAGACTGATAGATGGAGGGAGGGAGAAGAGCAGAAGAACAGAAGAACAGAAGAACAGAAGAACAAGAAAAAAATGAATGAAAAAAGAGCGACTAAACGAAGGTTGGTTGATAACCTAGAACTGCAGAAGCTAATGCAACAACGGAGAAAAAAAACTAAAAATAAAATAAAAGGAACGTCAAAGGCAAAGAAACAGGAGAACAGTTATAAGCGAGTGTAGAGAAGAGCGAAGCTGCAACAAAAGAGAGGGCGGCTTTTCTACCAGTACTCCTACATACTACGACCAGTCAAGAAGTAAAGGTTGTTACCATGATCACAAAGGAAATAAAAATAAAAAAGAAAGGAGGAAGGAGAAAGACGCGAGTAACTCATGAAGAAGAGGAAAAGAGGAGGTCAAGAAGCCTGAAATTGAGGCAGAGATTTCCATCCAGGGGCCCCAAGAAGGGCAAGGCAAGAAGACCTAGGCCAAGAAAAGCCCCCCCTCCTCTCTTCCTCTCCCTTCCCCCTCGAGGATTAACTTTAATATTGCACGTTGAGATAAAGTGGGTGTCTGGCTTATGAGCTCTAGGCTTGGTTAGGCAATCCAAACTAAAGTAGCACATACTGTAATAGTCAGGGACAAGCTACGAGGACCCTTTTTTTTAGAACAGGAAAGAGAGAACCAGACGAAAATGTATGCACACAATTAAACCAGATGCACCTGGGCAGATGCTTACACGTACATGCATCACGGTAGCAAATTGCATATAAAGCAGTCCATATGCCTGCCTACTCACTTACTTTGCTAGTCGAAAGGCACCACCCGCCCTGTCCCCAGTGCACCCAGCTCGGGTCGCAATTTCTTCGCCTATTCACAAAGCAAAAAGATAAGCTTGAATTTAATTGATATATACATCAAATTTCTTCTTCCATTTATCCACGACTCAGTAGGATAGGACAAGCACACAGTGCGCTCGCGGCTAGCTCCCAAATGGGCAGGGTGGAAATTGGCTTTCATCGCTACGAACAGGGGGTCTGACAGCCAATTGCTGATCACCCAAACCCTTAACGTTGCTGGTAAACCCTAATGAGGAGGAGGATCTAAATTACTTGTGTCGTTATTTCAAGACAAGACACCCAAGATGAAACGCTGAATGCTGCAATGTTCTGCTCCGAAAGATGTATCTTTTTGCAGAGCAGCCTTCTCCAGCACAGTTGTACCGGTGTGTTGGTAATTATCCATGTGCTTCAATATACGTGAGCTGTTCATGTGCTTACATGGGGGGGTGCTTTCTTTAATGGCCGCTCCATACACTCAAGCGAACTGTATTTTTCTCTCGCTTTGTTCGCTTCGTTTCTTTTATGCCTTTTCAAACTACTAAACTGACGTCAAGAGTTGTGGGGCCCCCAAAATCTTGATAAAAAAGCAACACCCACATGAGGATGTCAAAGGGCATGGGCATTGTATGAAGCTTGGACAGGCTCACGGGGCACTATAAGGCGTCTCCACTGCAATCTGCATGAATCGCGGCCAACACATCGCCGCCTGAACAAGAAAAAAAGGCTATTAACCAGCCTTCATCTTTAAGGAGGGGTTTATCAAACAACTTGATAACCCTGCCGCATAGAGCATAGGGAAGAAACGGGAAAAAACTAAGAGATTGCGTGGAAGCAGCATCTTTGTGGGTGGATCATGGTGTCAGACTGCTCACTCGCCTGTCTCAACTATACAGAAGGGCTGATTCAGCCTCCCTTCCACAGCACAGCCTATTACAATGCAGAGAACGTGCAAATATATGAGATCTGCAGCTGCCAGTACATGGAGAACGTACGTGTAGGTGTACGTCTGTGAAAGAAGCAGCACGTAGAGCCACCTATGGCTGTCTCCTGAGTCTTACTCATAGCCATAGTTACGTTCCTATTTAGTACAAAGTCTTTGCACCATCTCCAATCACTTCTTTGGCAATGCTAACAATGTCTCTCTTTATTATTCGTAGTGACACAACTCCGTTGATGCTTGGCTTAGCTACTGTTCTCGGACATTTCATTCTGAAATGATCCCTATCCCTATAATCGTGCACCCATGTCTCTAGCTGTAAGAATACGATGTCGTGTTCTCAAGACTCTATTTCTCCTACGTTAAACTGCATGCACGTTGAAGGGAGGTAAATGAGGCTTCTATCCCGTTCAGCCCCTTTCCATTCCTGATATGTCGTGGTGCAGGAACTATTCATCGAAAATGTGTGCTGTTTGCAAAACCGCCTTCCTAATATCTTGCTATCGCTTCCTTGCTTAATCTTGGCATATTGACAATCAGGTGGTTCGTGTTACACGATGAGTATGCTATAAATACTCGTGCAACACGAAGCATCGTCTCCACCTTGATTTATTCTCATTCAGTGTGAAACTGGCTGCTTATGCATTTACTTTAGACCATACTGTAGATATGACGTAGGTTAAGGATATGTATAAGTGGGATAGTTTGTATTGATGCCCAAAGCTAAAAAGAAAACCTAAAAAACCAGAAGACTAATAGACTACCAAAAGCTAGGCAATCCTCATAAACCATATCAGCCCATACTACGGACCTTGACTTACGAAATAGTTGCCTGCTTGCATGTGTGCATGTATGTGATGTTCATTTATCGTTATTAATCATGATAATTCCCCCTCCCCGATCTTCGTCATCGCTATCTTCGTGCACGGATTGTGCAGCAGGAAAAGTGCTGCCAAAGGGACTTGGATGTGATACCCGCGTAGACGAAAAGGAACCTCGGGGCGAGTTACGCAAAAACGGATGTATAGGCGAGCTGGGGGGGACATCACCGCTGACAGAGCTTCTTGTGCTGGAGGGGTTCACGGGTGCGGTAGTGCTTCTCTGTAGCTGAGGAGAGGAAGCCATAGAATTATCGACGATAGGCCGCCTAGGGAGGGCTGGTGGCCTCTCTTCTTCCTGTTCCTGCATGTTAACGGACCTCTCAGCCCGAGTAGTTTGGCTACGAAGAAGAAAAGAGTTCGGTCGGATCTTGTTGCCAAACTTGGCGTTTTTGGAAAGAAGCCCTGAAATACCAGATATTAGGTCCTTGGGCCCTGTGCTACCTTTTTCTTTTTGAAAAGAAAATTGCTGCTGTGGCTTTTGTAACTGCTGTTCTTGCTGGGGTTGAAGACTAGGACGCGTAGGTAAAGGTGGCCTATCTGCATCATTATCTTGTCTCGAAAGATCCATATTGGGTTTTGAGTCAGAAGGCCTAGAATCTGTATCCGAATGAGGCTTAGGCTGTTCAGCAGCATCGTCAGGACTAACCGACGCCTTGGGCCGAGGCGGAGGCGGCGGTGGCTTTTCACCGTCTACAGACAGGGAATCATCTTGCCCCGTCTCAAGAACAGTGATGAGCTCTTCGTCCTGCTCAATTGGGCCCTCACCTCCTTTGATATTGATAAAGCCGCAGCGAGTCAAAATCTTGTTGACAATACGGGGGTATCTCAGATGGCCGCTCACAGACTTGGTCAAGTCCATGTTGACAACTCCTTTGATATCCTTGATACCTTGAAGCCCAGCAACTCCAAGCTGTAGACTCGCTGTACGGTACATGAAGCCAAGAATGAGGTCGTTTTCTGAGTACACATTATGGATGTTGCCAGCAACAGCGGATTTGATCATAAGCCAATCTGACCTGTCTGATGGAGTTGGCGCACCAATGAGAACAACGGTATCAATGAGGCCAAAGGCTCTTCTTTCGGCTAGGGATTTGAGGCAAGAATAGATAACTCTAGCGCCTAATGAATAACCAACAAGTGTCACGGGGCGCTCTCCTTGGACCTTGTTGATAAGAGCATCAGCAAGAACTTGGCCGGCTTTGTCTGATCGGTTACGGGCGAGATTGAAGGGATTATCAATATTCGTGGCCATCCCTAGCATATAAGCAGGCCACAGGGCAGCCCAAAGACTAGCGAGGACAGTTCGTTTCAAGATTTCAACTTTGACAGCTTTCCAGGCATATGAAGCGACCAGTCCTTTAAGGGCAGTACCTAAGGAAATAAGGGACTTCATTTCATAACGTAATGCAAAGGATTCGGTATCATCGCTTAAACACTTCCACGGCTTTGTCACATCATCTTCTGATTCTAGCCATCCATTGATACCTATAGTAACGCGTAGCCTGCGTGAAACCTTTTCGTCAACACTTTCATCATGAAGGGGTAGAAACTTAAAGTCCTGAACTTCCTTGGCATATTTGTCCATCATCCGGCCCTGTCTTGTCATTAGCACATAGTTCTCAAAGTACCGTTCTGGTAGGTAACTTACTGTCATCTGAGCCCCAAATGCTCCAAAAAGAGTACCAATCAAAGCTCCGTTCATCCAAAACACGCCTAGAAAGCTTGCAACCCCACCGAGACCGACTGTTCCCATAAGCCCACCAAGAGCGCCGGCAACTACAGGAGCAGCAAGACCCCCCGTGATGCCAATAACGGCCGCCCCAGCAACAGATGCGAGGCCGACCTTCCAGATTCGGTCGGTTTGGTTGCGTTTGCGCCGTTTTCGCGCTTCTTCGTCTGCACTCATCGCTCGCTGTTCGGAAGATATCTTGATTAGAGACTCGGCGACTTCTTTTTCTTCAGTGGCCAGCACAGAAAGCGGGAGATCGAGAGATGAGGCGAGATATCGCATAAGCACTGAAGCGTGGGCAGAATAGCTGCCGCCTGTAAGCTGAAGCAACAGGAGGCTACTGAGAATTTCTTTGCGGTCTTCGACAGAGATGGTATTGAGGCTGCTGGGAAAAGCCTGGTATGACTCCTTGAGTACGGCAGCATCTGCGGCAAAGCGTGACCCCGTGGCAGGGCTCGTCCTACGTTGTGCCTTGGCGGCAGCCAGACGCTCACTCCTATTCCGTCGTTCAACCTGGATTTTTGGCTCATCAGGCTGGTTAATGAGTTCGCGGAGTTTTTCTAGAAACTCATGGTTCCATTCGTCAAACTGTATATGCGCCGCTTCTCGGATCGCAATGAGACCATTAGCCGGACATCCCGGTAAGGGTGAAGGCGGTATCTGTCTGCTAGTTTGCGAGCTAGCCACGGATTCATTGTCGCTGGTGTAAGATGTGGAACTGTCATCCCATTTTGCGTATTTCGTGCAGTCGTTCGGCTCAAGGATGAGATTTACTTTCATGTGTGCGACAATGTCGTGAACTAGTGTGAGCAGCACCCGGCGGCGATTGGGATTCAGCACCACAAGCAGTTGTTGAGGGTCAGTTGCTAGTGGCGCCATTTTAGGCGTTAGGTCCTGATTATATTGTTACGAGGCAAACGGAAAAAAAGACGGCACTGCATAAAATTAAGATCGAAAGAATTTCTATAGCGACGGAGATGAAGAACCGCGCCTATGATTTATAGAGAAGGAGACGTAACAAACATATTTCTATGGACATGAGCTTATTTAGGTGTCTGCGTGTATTTGGCGATATTGGGTTGCATATGCATACAAGAACCAAACAAATTAACGGGCAAGGAGCCGCCTCCGCCTTGCTTGTTACAGTGGGTCTTTGGATCTTTCCTATTGGTTGGATAGTTCTCCATATTGCATGTCAGCGCTAATACTGTACTCCAAACAACTTAACCCTTATAGAAATGAATTGAAAGGGTAAAAAAAGGAGATAATCAGACAAGACCGCCAGATATACACAGTCTGACTGGATGTGGCATGCATTCGGAGGGGAATATAGTCTATGGCAAACAAAATTGGTTCGAGAAAAAAATTACTCCGGGCTCCTTTACTATTGTTAGACTGACATCAAGTTTTTCTTAGAGAATACTGGCGCCATCGAGCAGGGATTAAATTATCACATTGCAAGTGTGGCTGAAAGGTCAAGACTAGTGGCGGAGCTAGGCGTAGCCGTGTGGCGCTCACAGAACTAACCACTAGAAACCGTGCTTGTTCAGTTTGGTGCCCACCGTGCCCGGATATTTTTGTCCGATAAGATAGGGCTTGTGGCCACCGATTTGTAACTCCGAGGTACCTTTACTCGCCAACCCCCCCAATATTTGGTGCGTATCAGGGCACCGGGTACTTTTAGGTTCTTCCAATGTCAATGGCGGGGTCTTTCACAACGAAACGCCAGGCCCCACCAAAAAAAAAAAAAAGTTTGGTCTGGCTGGTGGTAGAAGGAGCGAAGAAAAATTTCCTGTCCATCGCTCACAGGTCAAAATATAACCGTCTTCTTCCCATCTTGCCTTTCTTCACTTTCTTTTCAGCAACATCTACAAGTTGTTGAAAAATTTGTCGATCTTTTTAACGACACCACATACATCAAAATGGCTGACGAGGTTTACGACGGTGCCATCGGTATCGATCTGGGTACGCTTCCCTTCTCAATTCTTCCCGTGCTGCTGTCTATGATGCCTTCTTCTTTGCCCCTCTCCTTTACCCTTTCGAGATGAAGACGCACGAAGAAGTTTTTTTTTTCCTTTTCCTTCCCTGCGACTGATTACCCTCATGAGCAATTACTTTGTGCTATCTCCATCACCAAAACTACTATCTTTGCCTTCGTTCTGCTGGTATTATATAGGAAATATACTAACACGATATCCACAGGTACCACCTACTCTTGCGTGGCTATCTACGAGGGTACCAATGTCGAGATCATCGCCAACGAGCAGGGTAACTTCACTACCCCCTCGTTCGTTTCCTTCACCGACAAGGAGCGTCTCATTGGTGAGGCTGCCAAGAACCAGGCTGCCATGAACCCCACCAACACCGTCTTCGATGTCAAGTACGTGATTTTCCGGTTCCCACCTCGTTTTCACGGGCATTATTACCATTCATAAGCACTATGTATGGGTGGCAAGTGATGGCCCCTGTACGCTTAGGATGGGCACATGCGCTGTAGATATTTGATATGCAAATTCAGGAAACAAAATGACTAACATGTTGACTAAAGGCGTCTTATCGGTCGCCGTTTCGATGACCCCACCGTCAAGAAGGATGCCGAGACCTGGCCCTTCAAGATTATTGACGACGCTGGCTCCCCCAAGGTCGAGGTCGAGTACCTCGGCGAGACCAAGTCTTTCTCTCCCCAGGAAGTTTCTTCCATGGTTCTGCTGAAGATGAAGGAGATCGCTGAGGCCAAGCTCGGCAAGAAGGTCGAGAAGGCTGTCATCACCGTTCCTGCCTACTTCAACGACAACCAGCGTCAGGCTACCAAGGATGCCGGTGCCATTGCCGGCCTGAACGTCCTGCGTATCATCAACGAGCCCACCGCTGCTGCCATTGCCTACGGTCTGGGTGCTGGTAAGTCTGAGAAGGAGCGCAACGTCCTGATCTACGATCTGGGTGGTGGTACTTTCGATGTCTCCCTGCTGAACATCCAGGGTGGTGTCTTCACCGTCAAGGCTACCGCTGGTGACACTCACCTGGGTGGTCAGGACTTCGACACCAACCTGCTGGAGTACTGCAAGAAGGACTTCACCCGCAAGACCAAGAAGGACCTGTCCTCTGATGCTCGTGCCCTGCGCCGTCTTCGCACTGCCTGCGAGCGTGCCAAGCGTACCCTGTCTTCCGGTGCTCAGACCACCATTGAGATCGACAGTCTGTTCGATGGTGAGGACTTCACTGTCCAGATCACTCGTGCCCGTTTCGAGGAGCTGAACTCCAAGGCCTTTGCTGGTACTCTGGAGCCCGTTGCCTCCGTTCTCAAGGATGCTAGCATTGAGAAGAAGGCTGTTGACGAGATTGTCCTTGTCGGTGGTTCTACCCGTATCCCCAAGATCCAGAAGCTTCTGTCTGAGTTCTTCAACGGCAAGAAGCTGGAGAAGTCCATCAACCCCGATGAGGCCGTTGCCTACGGTGCCGCCGTCCAGGCCGGTATCCTGTCTGGTAAGGCCACCTCGGCTGAGACTGCCGACCTGCTGCTGCTGGATGTCGTCCCCCTGTCTCTGGGTGTCGCCATGGAGGGTAACATTTTCGCCCCCGTCGTTCCTCGCGGTAACACCGTCCCCACCATCAAGAAGAGAACCTTCACCACTGTTGCCGACAACCAGCAGACCGTTCAGTTCCCCGTCTTCCAGGGTGAGCGTGTCAACTGCGAGGACAACACCTCTCTGGGAGAGTTCACTCTGGCCCCTATCCCCCCCATGCGTGCTGGTGAGGCCGTTCTGGAAGTCGTTTTCGAGGTCGATGTCAACGGTATCCTGAAGGTCACTGCCACCGAGAAGACCTCGGGCCGCAGCGCCAACATTACTATCTCCAACTCTGTCGGCAAGCTGTCTTCGAGCGAGATTGAGAACATGATCAACGGTAAGTTCTGGAACACCCTAAAGAAGACAAATAACTGGAACAAAAAGCTAACCAATCAAATTTCTTTTATAGACGCCGAGAAGTTCAAGTCCAACGATGAGGCCTTCAGCAAGCGCTTCGAGGCCAAGCAGCGCCTAGAGAACTACGTCGGTCACGTTGAGGAGATTGTCTCCGACCCCACTCTGTCCCTGAAGCTGAAGCGCGGCCAGAAGGACAAGATCGAGTCTCAGATCAGCGAGGCCATGTCTGCTCTGGAGATTGAGGACTCTACTGCCGAGGACCTGAAGAAGCAGGAGCTGGCTCTGAAGCGTCTGGTCACCAAGGCTATGTCGACTCGCTAAGCTATGACAAGAAAAAAAAAGAAAAAGAAACAAGCCAAAAAAAATAATGCTGGGTTTTATCTCTTTTCTTCTGTTGTTGCTTGACGCGCTTGCCTGCATTTTGTTTTTTTGTTTTTTTTTTACATGCCATGGGAGTCCTCAAAAATGAGATTCGGGAATAAAATGTGATGTTCTGTTTTTCTTTTGTCAACAGCCAAACGTTCTTTTAACGAAACTAGTATGTGTGTGCGTGCAGTGACACTGGGCTATCACGGATTGAAATATGATTTGTATTTTATGTTCATGTCACCATCAGATTATGGCTGGTAGTTCTGTTGGGTCTATCTTGAAATTCTCAGGCTTGTCTCCTGTATCTTTCGCCCTGGAACATAACTGCCATTACCACAAGAGTGCTTGCTAAATACTAACAAGAGGGCTGAACAGAACATTACCAAGAAGTAATATTTTCCAGGGGAAACGATCTGACAGATTGTGTGTAGCATCCGGTGTGCAATTTGCGATTGTTCAGATCTTTCAATGCCTCCTCTTTCACGCCGATGCCTCAGTGGCTTCAAATCTCGCCATGGGTATGAGGCCCGGATGCAAGAAGATAGACAAGCGGCGCCTGCACAAGACACCCACTACAAGAGTAACCAGAACAAGCCGAAAGAAATTGTTGGTCTGAATTGGCGTAATGGTACATCTACACTGCGGATGAGGCTGCCCTCTTTTGCCAATAGCCACCAACGTCGATATTCTCTGGAAGAGGACTTGGATTGCATACAACGGGTATCACGTTTGTGGCCCTTCAAATGCGATAAACACTTATACGCTATGGGCGGTGAATAAATCTAGAAAAAAAAAAGATGCCATTGCTTTTCGATCGTACGAACAAGAGTATTTCTAGCCTTCCGGTTCGTTGATGATGGATGGGGTATGAACGCCTAGTTAATGTCTACAGCTTCTATAGTTCGATGAAATTATGCTACAGTGGAAGGTCCTGCTCCTGCTAGACAGCCGTCTTGAGTTCGCCAATCATCTTACCTTTCTAGAGCACAACTCTCATTATGACATCGCTCAGGGAAGGTGTTGTCTTGCACCAGTAATGTTTGGGATAGCGTGAGTGATAATACCTGTTGGGCGAGACTGCGCTTGGTAGGCGTGTTGGCGGCCTAAAAAACAAGGGTTATTGGGCTAGTCTACTGGCTTTAGTGGAACGTGGCTGGGTGCCACCGATTACAGGGCCATGCCATATTATCGTAAAGCAAAGTCTCATAGACTGATGAGCCCAAAAAAGACTTGTTAGCCCACATCGGAGCAGCATATTCAGACATCTGTAGCGAACTTCTCGACAAGGATCTAGACAGAAGGCCTTCAACTTTCCGTCATGTCTATCTAAGGGAAAGGTTTTAGAAAGCTCAATAAGGCTAGTAGCTTGGGAATAACTGCTCGAAATCCCAATCTTGCGCATCTTGATCTTCTTTGAAAGCAGGGAAAGAAGTGGTTCAAAGGTCTGTTGATAAGTGCTTAAGTAAGATTCGTCTTGGCTGCCGACACAAATGTAGCAATACCCTGGCCTGGCTATAACAGCCTATGCATATTGACAGTTTATGTAGCCATAGCCCTGCTTCGCCCTGTTATTACCATGACCAAGGTACAGTGAATTCCTCCGCCACCTTTTAAGTAAGGCGCAGCAGGACGACATCGGTACTTGAGAATTCGTCTGGGTTTTTGAGCTACGATATCGCGAGAAAGGCCAAAGACAGAAATGCGGTGCCTCGACATGCAAATTAACAATTGACATAGCCTTGTTATGCTTTGAAGGCCGCCGGAGCCGTCTCCACGGCATGTGCCAAGAAGGTCTCTGGTGTGAGGGTTAAAAGTGCCTGAATGGGGGAATGGAGGGGGGCTTGGCGTCCTGTTTGCTTGCGGCAGGGCAAAGCAGGACGGGTTGGATAGAATGCTCAAGGGGGGGGAAGAGGGGAGAAGAGGGGAGAGGGGGAGAAGGAGAGGGGGGAGAAGGAGAGAGGGGAGAAGGAGAGAGGGGAGAAAAGGAGGGAAGGGAAAACGTGGTACAGTCTGTTGTCTCATTTAGACCGCCGAAATTCTTGGTGATGCACGTAGTAGTGCTGTATGTATGCTTATATGCATGCATAGCAATGGGATAAGTGCATACAAAGGTGCACCCTGGAATAAAGACGAGGGCCAGTTCATGCACATAGAACTAATGTTGCATCAGAGTCACACAGGCCAACGAGTTGAAGCATTGAGTAAGAAATAATTTTTTATTTTTCATAATTTAGTCAGGAAAATGGACAGAAGAGAAGAGAAATCTCTTTTATTCTTGCTTAAATGTTTTATGAAAACCTGTATAAAGAGAAAAGACAAAAAACAAAAAGAACGAAACAATCGTGAAGAAATCAAGGTAGAAAATCAAACTGCAAAATCAAATTAAACCCGTAATATTTTTTCGCTGGTCAGAAGAGCAAAACTCCAGAAGAGAACGCCGAACACTGCTAGATGGATTTGTCGTCGATGGGAAAATCGTGACTTCTGTTGTTGTTGTTGTTGTTTTTAAGGCCGAGTCAACTGTAAAAGACACAAATAGACGGAGAGCTGGATGGGCATATCCATTCTCATTTCATGAAAACTTCGTTAATCTTGCGTAGCTGCTTAGACATCAGCAAGAGCAAAGTCCTCCTCATCACCCTTGCCGTTGTGAACTGGGCTGAGTTTGAGGAAGCGCAGGCTGGTGTCTGACTTGGTGGAGGTGCTCGAGGAGCGACGGTCCTTGGGGAACGCAGCAACCACGGGCATGGCGGCCACAGCAGGCTGCTGAATGTTGGAAATTGGAGCCAGAGACAGGAAGTCAATGCTGTTGTGACGAGACGAGGCGGGCGAGGCGGAAGAGGCGGGCTTTTTGGTGCACGCGGCCAGCACGGGCGACGTGACAGAAGTGGTGGGAGAGAGGCTCAGGAAGGGGTGGGCAGCCATGGGAGCATTGGGAGCAGCAGCGGCGTTGGCGTCAGAAGACACGGGGGCCAGAGAGAGAAAAACAAAGCTATTGGGAGCCATTTTTCTGACGCGAAGGGGGCGAGGAGACAGTGAGAAGATGGTGCACAAAGAGCAGACAAGTATGTAGGAGATAAACAATGAGTGGCAAAGTACAAGATGTTGTTTAAAGGTGAGTTTGTAGAAAGTTGTGAAGAACAAGTACTAGAGATGGCAGAACCGACGCAGAGGAGGTGGGCGAGCAGCGTCTTTATATACCCACGGCTCTGAACCACGGCTCTGACCCTCGGGCTAGAGGCACTTCTATGATGACGTCCGAGGCTCAAGGATCTGGCTGGCTCGGTCGATGGGTTTCCCCACAGCCATTTATTGAATTTAAGCCATTGTTTTCTCTTAGCTGTGGCACTAGTTTTTAGCTTTTCTTCTTTCAGCATCAGCACGAGAGAAATAGCAAGCACATTAATAATTACCAATAACTGCTAGAGGAAAACCACGTTCTTTTCGGATGGGACTCTAGCCGGTTCGAGACAAATGCCAAGGAGACTATGGCCATTTGTGTGCTGCTGCTTACAATTGCAGGCCACTTGCAAAATATGAGGGCATGTGCAGCGATCACAAGATCTGTTGGTAGGACACAAGATATGCCATTGCGGCCCTTATTTTTGTCGCCCACCAAGACCTCGGCGCTCCGGGCCAGCAGCGAGCGCCCATTGCTTGGGGCTGACTGCTGACACTATACACGACACATAGACATGAATAGTAGCACGAAGAAGATCATTGCAAGCAGACAATTCAATTGCTGTTTTATTCCAGCCCAGATGATGGCCAAGCCGTGCATGAATAGCTGATGCTTATTGGCCCGTTCAAAGCGAGAAGCTCAACAGAGACAAGTTATGTCCGAGTGTTGCATTTATCAGGTTCTTCGCTGCCGTGCTGCGACTTCACTTGCCCCCACGTTTTCCTTGCTGATCATCTTTTCATCAACTGTTATCTTCTCCAACTTTTTTTTGTCCTTCTTCCTCTTCCTTCTCGTCTCTCAACATCTTACGAGGGTATGAACACCGAAATCCGACTTTTGCTGCTCTGGCTATCTGCGAGAAAAGCCCATTGACCAGTCATATTGGTTCCTTGATCTAGGCTTCGTTTTAGGTCTGGATCCATTCTCTGCATCCCCGCTCTCTGCGGCTTGTCGAGCTGTGTGCTTCCGCATCTGGTGGTGGTTCTAGGCCAGGGCCTGAATCCTGCTTTGCTCATAAGCCAGCCTCCCATTCGCTGGACAGTCTTGGCTCCCCTTGTCCCGTTCGCAAGTAAACATAAGACGCAGGAAGGCGAGAGAAAACAGAGACAAGTGCTACCTGCTACTTGTTCACATGACCTTTATTGTTTGTGAAATTCTTGTCTTTTCATTCTCAGTCTGTACATGTAATAAGACGAAACGAAGCAAACGCCCCCTCCCCTCCCCCCCCCCTCCTCTACTAATCCTACTCACTTCTCTTCCCATCCGTCCACCACCAGCATCCACGTCCAACATTTCGCATTCCTCCCCAC
>JAXHKN010000204.1:0-42362 GCA_038407165.1 Ceratocystis variospora
AGAAAGGGCCGAGAGAGCGTAAAAGTAGGCGTCACGCCTAAGAAGAGGGTGGAA
This sequence comes from Ceratocystis variospora, assembly GCA_038407165.1. Taxonomy (NCBI): domain Eukaryota; kingdom Fungi; phylum Ascomycota; class Sordariomycetes; order Microascales; family Ceratocystidaceae; genus Ceratocystis; species Ceratocystis variospora. Next base: position 55 of record JAXHKN010000204.1, read on the forward strand.
GGGAGGAAACTTGCTATACTTTTTTTCCCTGACTTTTCCATTTTTGATAAAATGGATAAAATCAGAGTGCCGACGACAGCAAAAAACGGCGGGCAAAGCTAGGAGGGACCAAACGAGAGGAGCAGGACACAGAGCAACAAAAATAAAAAGCCACCCGGTTGGAAAAGGCTTTTGTTCCCGAGCGCAGGTCGAAGTCGGTCTGTTTTTTCTACTGTCAGAGAAAGGATGGAGGGAAAAGAGCACGAGACAAGAAAGGATTAGGATACGATTGGAGGGGATGAGAACGGGGATCGTGGGGCCAGCGTCATTGTTTGGCTTTGCCTTGCTTGTCCTGTCTGTCCTGCTTGTCCTGTCCTGCTTGTCCTGTCCTGCTTGTCCTGTCCTGCTTGTCCTGTCCTGCTTGTCTTGTGTGTGTTTGCCTGCCTGGTCGCCTGTTTGTGCGATTCGCTGTATAGTCGCAGCGTCATCTTTTTTGTGTGATGTCAGAAGAGAGAGGGAAGAGAAAAGAGTAGGCGTGCTGTGTACCTGAGAGAGACCTACTTTTGCAGCAGAGGCATTTGCTTACTTGCATGCAGACAAGAGCAGAAGAACCTGAACGCGCCTAGCCAATCGTTGCTAACCGTTGGTTGTCCTAGGATGGGGCCATACCATGCCCGACCCTCTGTGTAGAAGTGCTAGTTGAGGCTACCTGGTTGTGGTGGGCTTGACTGTAGTAGCGGTTTATAGTATCTACTGGGCGCTTGCTAGCTGGTTGGTACTGACGCGGCGATAGCGGCTCTTTTTCGAGGTAATGGTAGTAATAGTGCAAAGCAAAGTGGATGGAGTCTGATGGATTGGGGGGGGGGGGGAGAATATTTTGCTATTATATGTGGTTTAGCGTAGCTTAGCTTAGCTTAGCTTCGTGTGGCCGGTCTCACTTCAAACTTGGCACATGTGTTCTTAATTGCTTCCTATTCTTCCTTTAGAGGCCAGGCTTGACGATAGAACGGTGGCAGCGATGTATTTGAGATGTGGAATGCCTTGGTGGTGATGGTTCATCTATTTTCCAACTTTTATTTTGGAGGGGAAGGGGGGGGGGGTCTGGTAGTCGTGTCATCACTGTAGTGAACTGGACCAAATCATGTTGAGGCCGCAGCCCTTGTCCATCTAAAGCTGCTGTTGGCCACTGTAGTTTCGCAGAGGATTTCTTTATTTTCTTGTTTTGCGCTCAAGCTGGATGGCCTTCTCCCAGGCTTTCTGGGCTATCCTGTTCTTTTCCTGGTTCTCTCTCCTTGTTCTGCTCTCTTATTATTTCCCTGTTCCTCTAAATATACGCCCCACCCCACACCCCAAAAGACCGCTTGCCCAGATTTGGACGCGTCGGCTTGGGAGATCACACATAGCATTGCTAATAAATCCAAGACGAGGACAAAAACGAATCGGGGTGTGAGCGAGATGCTGCGCAGATATGGTCCTGTCACTGAATGAAAGAAAAAAAAAAAAAAAAAAAAGGCGAGCTTTGCTCTCGTTTGGAGCCTTTGCATTGCCGCTATATCAGTACGGGTAGGGGCTGCATTGGACCTATGTGGCCATGTACCTATGTAGCTATGTACCTTTGTACTTTTGCATGTACGTACATGCATATTGTCGGCTTCCACCATGACTGCCTCTTTTATATCACGTCCTTTGCTGTCGCTGTCGCTGTCGCTGCGCCGTCGCCATCGGCGTCGTTCTCGCGGTCATTATCGGGTTCATTATCTTGCTGGTCTCGCTCTGCTTGTATCTATCTGCTTGTGTGTCTCATCTTTGCCAGCTGGCTAATGCCATGGTCAACGTAGGTAGGTGGGTGGGTGACTCGTCCCTCGTCCCTCGTCCCTCGTTTCCGCTTCCTCTTGTTGTTGTTGTTGTCATTCTTATTCTTACTCTCATGGACCATTGTTGTGGTGGCCTGTCGTCTGGGCCTGGCTTGGCTGGTCGGTGCTCTCCCTCCCTTTGTATTTTCCTACCCTGCTTTCTTATTTTCTTATTTCTTATTTTTTATTTCTTATTTTTTTATTTTTTTATTTTTTCTCTTTTTATCCCGTCTTGGCTGAACCTAAGTTGTGTCGCTATTACCATTAATTTTCGTTGGCTGTGCTTCTCGATCGTGTGTTGCCCTGTATGCTTTTCATTGCTTTCCGTCCGTTGCTTCAATCTGCCTGTTCTCGTTGTCTCTTGTTGCTTCGTCACGACAACATCATTGTCAACACTAAGATCCCCATCGTCGCCATCGTCATAGCATGCGGCCCCTCGCTTTACCCTGGTGCGCTCTTGTTTGTCGCAATCTCTGCCCTCCAAACTCTGGCGGGCTATTTAATTATAGTTTCTTCTAGTCCCTTGCTGGCCTGCTGGCACGTTCAACACAAAGCCGCCAACCCAACCCAACCCAGCCCGTTACTGGCCATTATTTTTCGCTGGCGCCATCATCGTCGATGTGCCCTTTTTCCCACTGGAGACATGAAAAAAAAAAGCGTGTGTCTCGTTCGTCTCGTTGTCCAGGCTTTTGAGGAGGTACAGCCGCCATCCATCAGCCATCAGCCTTGTCTCTCCATCTCCCTCTTGTAAAGTGTAGATGCGCATCGATGTGTAGATAGATGGAGCTCGTCAGCTTCATTTCACGTAGTCATCAAATTACATAGTTGTCTCCTTTGATTTAGTCAGCCCATGGCGCCATGGCTCAAAATGTCCAGAATGCAGGTTTAAGTGTCCGGTAGCCTGGGAGCAGCAATAGAAAAAAGAAGCCAGGACAAACATGGCCTTTCCCTCGGCTTTTGCCAGGCCATGTCTCCTTCCTGTTCTTTTCCCTTTTCTTTATTGCCCGGGGTTTATTTTTCCTCCCTCTTTCTCTCTCTCTCTCTCTCTCTCTCTCTCTCTCTTTCTCTCTCACATCTTTATATCACACACACCAATCCGCAACTCAGATATATATCCCACCCCCAAAGGCTGGGCTGGGCTGGGCTGGCTACCACTTGTGTATTATTCCTTCGTCCTTATTTTTCTCGAATTTATTTATTGCCTCGAATTTATTTATTTTATGTTTCTTTTTTTTCCTTTTTGATCTTCTTCCTCCCCTTCCCTTCCTTTTCCTTCACTCTCAACTCAACTCAACCTCCGTCCCACGAACGTCTTCTCTTCTCTTCCTCTCTTCTTCCTTCTTGTCTTCTTCCTTCTCTCTTCTCATCATCGTGTCCCGCTTTCCTTTCTTTCTCACTTGCCCTCAAGCACCAGCAATTCTGCTTGCATATCGCCTTGTCTTGCCTTCCTTTTTTCTTTTTTTTTTCTTTCTTTTTTCCCTTTCTCCCCTCCCCTTCTTTTAATAATCCTGACATAGAGAAGCTTGACGCTTTTTTGTCTATCCCATAATCCCATCGCCCATCGACTCTTCTCCCCATCTCCATCTCTTGTTTTTCTTCTTTTTTCCTTTTGCTGTCTTGTCTCTCGGGTCTTGCTTTATAGGCCGGCTCTCCATCTCACACACCTAGCCATTGATACATCTCCTCCTTCCCCTTCTTTCTAACACGCTCCCATCTTTTCTATTCCGTCCATATCTTTGTCCTCCATACGCACTACCCTCAAGACCTCAGTTTTCCTGGCGACAAAACTGCCCATTCTTCTTCTTCTTCTTCCCATCGTTGCTGTCAAGGCCGTAGTCTTCTCTTCCCCCTCCCTAAAGCAACCACAATTACCGCCCCTACTGTCATCGTCATTCTCACTCTCTGTCTGAGCCACACATCTCTTTCATCATCATGTCCAAAGCCACAGGCTCGGCCTCCCATACTTCTAGGGAAGCCGCTGCTGCTGGCGCTGCTGCTGGCGCTGATGTCTCTAGCCACTATGGCACGCGGTCGCGCAATCGCCACAGCAATAATCGGCCCAACTATGCTGAGGATGCCGGCGAGATGGACTTTGAATATTCCCATGATGCTTCCAACAAAAAAGAGGAATCCAAAAAGTCTTTGCGTAACCGCAATTCATCACCAACTGTTCCCCGAGCAGATGCCTCTGCCGCGGGTGCTGCTTCTGCCGCGGGTGCTGCTTCCACCTCTGCAGCTTTAGCATCTGTCTCTGTCTCTTCTTCTTCCGCCCCAGCAGCAGCTCCCACCCGCTCATCGTCTTCCCGTAAATCCACTGCTGCAAACGGAGATGGCAACAGTCGCGTCCTTCACCAAGAATCCATTAAGGATCATCTCGTTAGCACTGCTTCAACACCCTCCAACTCTAGCGATAGAAACAATGCTTCCTCTACTTCCTCTTCTACCGGTGTTGGTGCTGGCACAGGCTCTGCGCAACCGCCGTCTAAAAAGCGCAAGACGGGTCATACAAACTCATCGTCGTCTAATGTGCAATCAAACCCCCAGCTAGCCAAACGCGCACACGCCATTGTGCAAAATGGAAACAGTCGTCCCCAGGTCACGTACCCTGATTCCAACATGTTGTCGTTTACCAACACCAAGGCGCTGCTGCAAAAAGACGGCAGTTTACTTGCTGACGACGGCACTGAGTTGCGGCAAAATGGTGAGTACAGCCATAGACATGTGTCCATCGTCTTTTCTTTTCCCTCCCCTTCCCCCTCTCCTCTCCTGCCTTTCCTTATCTCGCACACAACCTCGCAGCCATAGCCTCCTCTACGCCCAATGACGCTGACTTTAACCTCCCCCCTTTCTACTAGACCATGTCTATCTTGTGTCAGAACCCCCAGGCGAGCCCTACTACTTGGGCCGCGTTATGGAGTTTATGCACGCTGGAAATGACAGCAGTAGGCCTATTGATGCCATTCGTGTCAACTGGTACTATCGGCCAAAGGACATTGGCAAGAGAGTGCAGGACACCCGTCTTTTGCTAGCTACCATGCACTCTGATGTTTCGCCATTATCTACCGTTCGCGGTAAATGCCACATTATGCACAAGTCCGAAATTTCCAGCATGGAAGAGTATAAAAAGACGCCTGATAGCTTTTGGTATGAGCGTCTTTATGATCGATACATCCAGAAACACTACGACTTGATTCCCACAGATTCCATTATCAATGTGCCCGACAAGGTCAAGCGCGTGCTGGACGAGCACTGGAAATTTGTGCTTGTTGAGCAGGGCCGAGGCCGAGAGTTAACAGCAGCGATGAAGCTGTGTAAGAAGTGCAACGGCTACTGTGCCAGGTGAGTTTTTTATTATTATTTCCTATGCATTTGGCCCGCTACTTGCCCGCCCATTTTATTTTCTATCACGAAAAGAAGCTGGCTTCTATCTCGGCTCAAGATGGGTCGAGTAAAGCAATTAAAGCGACAGAGGGAAAAAGAAAGAAGAAAAAAGCCCGCGACAGCAAAACAAGGTGAAGCACACAGAAGACGAAAACAAAAAAAAAAACAAACCAAAAAAAGTAAATGGATACAAGCAGACGGCAAGGAGGGGATGACGCTGCAGCAAAGGCTTGCTGGGATTGGCATGGGTCGTGAACAGAAATGTGTGGAAGGGAAATGGAAACAAACTGGCGGGAACCACACCTACATCAAGCCAGAATCAACTCACATGACCTCCGCTCTTCTGCTATGTATTGTCTTGCCTCTCTGTCTGGCTTGTCTACACTGCAGGCGACCGCTTGTTGCAGCACTCGCACTGCACAGCTCCCGGAAACGGCCCAGGTCAACGACACCCGCCAAATCTATCAGCACTATCAATATTTGATGGTAGCAGCGACCTGGGCTGAGCCTTATCCTATTTGTCGGTTCTATTGGCAGGGAGTGGCCCTGGCTTGGCTGGGAAACCAGGACCGAGCCAGCCTAGGGCCAGGCTGACCTTGCTTCTGCTGCGTCTCGTTTTCCTGCTACTCCCTCTAATTTTCCTTTTTTTTTTTTTTCTTTTTTTTTGTTTTTTTTTTTTTTTTTTTCTTCTTTTTCTTCTTTTTCTTTCCTTTTCTCTTCTACCCTCTGTATTCCTATTGGTCTTCCCCCCCTACACCCCCTGTCAGACACAACTCGGACACCCTGTTTATGGCTTATGGTGTCTCCAATCTTGGCTCTTCAGTTACCCTCTTCATGCTTTATAATATCTGCTTTTTATTGGTCTGGGTGGCTTAGAACATCCCCCCCCCATTCCAGATCCCCACAATGCTGACTCAGCTTCCTTCCGTCTTATAGCAACGACTCAGTCGACTGTTCTGACTGCAAAATCACGTGGCACATGAACTGCGTGAGCCCGCCAGTCGTCAAGAAGCCCTCCCGTGGCTTCGGATGGTCGTGTGCTCCTTGTAGTCGTCGCCATGAGAAAATGATTAATGCCCGCCACACACCGGCATTTGGCAATACTCCAGAGATGGATGAAGATGAGCTTGTCGAGGAGGAAGAGGAGGCTGCCGCTGCCGCTGCCGCTGCGACTACTGAGACATCTCGTACTACTCCTTCTACTGCTGCCGAAGAGACTAGACAGGAGCCTACCGCTGAGCAAAAGCAGCAAGCAAGTCTCTGGCCCTTCCGGTATCTTGGCGCACATTGCAAAGTCGAAGATGCACTCGACCTTGACGACCGCATCTACCCTAGAACAAGCACCCGTATTGGCCCCCGTCATCAGGCTACTGTATTACCGTATCCTGGGCGCCCTGTAGAGTATGAGAAGCCACTCGAGCTCAAAAAGCCCGGCCGCCGAGAGCCGCGCTTGACCAAGGACCAGCTTGCTGAGTTTGAAGCTAAAAAGCTCGAGCGCGAAAACCGTCCCGCCTGGCTTCAGGATGAACCTCCAGGCTACACCGCCCGAGGCGAGGACTTTGACAACGACGATCCCCGATGCACTGCAACCTTGCTCTGGAAACCGCCTTCCGAAGACCAAATTTCAAGCTCTCGTCTTACCTCCTTCATGAACGACGCAAGGGATCTTTGCAGCACCGTCGGCGTGCCCGAGAACTCCACTAATCTCCAAGATGTTGCATTGAACTCGCTGTTTATATCTGACTTTGACACTAAGGAGGCTCTTCAAATGACCATGGATACTGACATTGCTGACTTCAAGGAGCCCCGCTTGTCGCCCAACGAGATGAAAAAATTCGAGGAAGGCGTTAGCAAGTTTGGCTCTGAACTCTCTCTTGTGTCCAGATTTGTCAAGACAGTTGAGCACAAGCACATCGTTCGCCTATACTATACCTGGAAGAAGACGGCACGTGGCAAAGAGGTCTGGGGCAATTATGCCGGCCGCAAAAGCAAGAAGGAGGCCAAGGCTGCTGCCAAAACTGCTGCCAAGCTGCAGGACGATATTGCCGATAACGTGGACGACTCAGCTTATGATTGTGAAAAGGCAGCAAAGCAAAAGCGTTCCTTTGTTTGCAAATTTTGCAACACCAAAAAGTCTCGTCAGTGGCGTCGTGCCCCTAATGGAGGTCCTACTGATACCAACAAGAGCTCTCGCGATAAGAACAACCAGTACATTTCGGCCCTTTGCCGGCGCTGTGCCGAACTATGGAGACGTTACGCTATTCAGTGGGAAGACATTGAAGAGGTTGCCAAGAAGATTGCCCAGTCTGGAGGCCGTGCTTGGAAGCGCAAGCAAGATGAAGAGCTTCTCAAGGAGCTTGTTTTTGCAAAGGACATTCGTAGCCCGGAGCCTCCTGCGGTAACGACCAACGGTTCGGTACCCAAGGTTTCCGCTTCCACAGGCGTTGAACAGCCGCCCCGTAAGAAGCTCAAGTCTGCCGCTGATGAGAAAAGTCTGGAGTCATCGCCTGTTCCGCCAACTCAGTCTAAAAAGAAAGACAAGGAACGAGAAAAGGAAAAGGCCAAGGAAAAGGAGAAGGGGGAGGTGGCTGAGAAAGACGCAGACAAGGCCAAATTCACGCCGATTCACGACAAGATGGCCGCAACGTCCACGACTCCTGCGGTTGAAGTCCCTAAGCCCAAGCCCCAGCCCTGCGCTGTGTGCAGCGAGCTTGGTGATATCATTCTCACATGCAAGGAGTGTCGCCTTCCTGTCCACCCATCTTGCTATGGAGTCTTGGGCCGCAATGCCGCCAAGGCTAGCAAGTGCGGCCGATGGACATGTGACACGTGTATCAACGACCGCAATCCCCAGGTTTCGCTTGACTACCGGTGTGTGCTGTGTCCCTTGGATTCTACAATCTACGACTTTGTTGGTATCCCTGAAAAGACCAACCGCAAAAGGGACAAGGCCGATCGTGAACAGGCCAAGAAGACGGCCGAGTACTACTCGAAGAAGCAGGAAGAGCATGGTCGTCCTGCGAACCCTCGCGAGGCTCTAAAACGCACTGCTGACAACAACTGGATTCACGTGACTTGTGCTGCTCTCACGCCCGAGCTCCAGTTTGGTAAATCGGAAACATTGGTTCCTGTTGAAGGAGTGGCTTCCATTCCGCGGTCAAGATTTGATCGCGTATGTGAAATCTGCAACATCAAGACTGGGGCATGCATTGACTGCGATTGCTGCAATCAGTCGTTCCACGTAGAGTGTGCGCGTCGGAAGCCAAACCGTTATTTTGTCGGCCTCACCATCAACTCGGTGAAAAGCACTCGTCGGGGCCATCATAAGATTGTCACTGCCAACGGTGATACTGGGGTCATGTCTCCCCTTATCTGGTGCTTGTCACACGACACTACTCCACCTTCAATGATTGGTCTACATGACGAGATCAAGGGCCACGACCAGACGGCCCTGCAGTTTTATGTACGAAACTACAAGCAAGCCGACTTGACCTTGACTGGAAACGTCCGAAAGGCCACAGTCATCCTTGCGGCTTCCAAGGCCTCGTCAAGTAGCTTTGGCAGCCGCTTGTCAACAACCGTGCCCGAGTCCCCTACTGCGAATGGTGCATCGATGGCTACAGCCAGCTCTCCTGACAGCGTGCCAGAAAGTGGCGACTGCAACGACAAGGTATGCGCTGCTTGTGGAATCGATGTGAGTCCTAGGTGGTGGCCTATTGATGAGGTCCTTTTGCAGAAGTTTGCCGATGCTGAGCCGGTTACCAGTGTCGGTGACGAGGCCAAGAAGTTTGTAGAACAGCGCAAATTTAGATGCCACAAGTGCTACAAGCTCGGCAAGACCCCCGATAGCAAAGACCCCGAGCTCGAGTCAGACTTGTTTTTTGAGCAAGTCACACGTACACGGTACTCGCCGCTTCCTCCACCGCAAGCAGTGGGTGTCCCTGGCCCGCAAATCATGCACTCACAAAATAATATGTATGCCATGCAGCCTGTACCTGCTGCTGCCGCTGCCGCCGTTGCTGCAGCCGAGCGTCCTGTGCAACTGGATAGTCCCCGGATTGCTCCGCCTCCGCTGCAGCCGGCCCCACAACCATCCGACCTGCGTCACACAGCCTTCCACACTTGGCTTCCGTCAACTGCCCCGGTGCACCGTCCCGCCCCAAGCTCACCTCCCATTGCTCCTCCAGGAACACGCGATCGTTTTTACCCGATGATTATGTCTCCATATGTAGGAAACGACTGGAATAATGAGTACCGTGGCTCCCACCGGCCTGAGGCCCCTCTCCGCAATGAAGCGCCTATCCGTAATGAAGCACCCCTTCGTAATGAGACCCCTCTTCGTAACGAGACCCCTCTCCGCAGTGAAGCTCCTCTCCGCAGTGAAGCTCCTCTCCGCAATGAAGCTCCTCTCCGCAGTGAAGCTCCTCTCCGTAATGAAGCATCCCTTTGTATCGAGACCCCTCTTCGTAACGAGACCCCTCTCCGCAATGAAGCTCCTCTCCGCAACGAGGCTCCTCTTCGCAACGAGGCTCCTCTCCGCAACGATGCTCCTCTCCGCAATGAGGCTCCCATCCGCAACGAAGCTCCTCTGCGCAACGAGGCTCCTATCCGCAACGATGCTCCTCTGCGCAACGAGGCTGCTCTCCGCAACGATGCTCCTCTTCGCAACGAGGCTCTCCGTAATGAAGCGCCTCTCCGTAACGAGACCCCTGCCAACCGGGCTGACCCGGTTCAACGGCCAGTACATGAGCATATGCCATTGCACGCGCACAATCATCGCTATAGTGACCCTGCTCCACCGCCGCCACCGCCGCAACAGATTCCGCAGCATCCATCCCATCAGCAGCAGCAACAACCGGTGACTCTGACTTCTTTACGCCCGCCACCTCTGCCGATCCCCGCTTCACAGCCAACCGCCATGGCTCCTCCTGTGACACAGTATCCTCCGGCACCGCCCGCTATCAGCATGCCTCCAGCTCCGAGCTACCATCACAGCTTTTCACACAATCTCTCCCCTGTCCATCACCATGTGCACCCACCCCATACGCCACACACGACGCACGTGCACAGCCATCCAAGCCATACAAGTCACGTCAACACGCACCCGCACACACCCCATGGTCATAGTCACCCGTCACACACTCCACTGGCTCACCACCAGCCACTTCACCATTCACCACATGCTAGCATGCCGCCCGCTGGCCCATCCCGCCGCAATGATCCTATCCCCATGGTCCCGCTCCACCCGCAGCGCGGCCCGGCACCGCCTGCACCGGTACCTCCATATGCACCACATGGGGCTCACGCCGGACATGCACACGGCGGCCATTCGCACAGCCATGGTGGCTCGCCTATTGGCAGAGATCACCAACAGCAACCGCAACAGTATGGACACTATCCGTCTCCGCGCGACAGACCTGCCAGCCAGGCCAGTGGCGTTGGAAGTGGGATTGCGCCGATGCCATTGTCAAGACCGCCACAGGATGCGCACACATTGGGCAGACCAACTAGCAACCATTCGGCAAACGCGAGCATTAGCCCGTCGCTAAAGAATCTACTTAGTTAGATGGAGGAAAACCAAAAGCGGGGATAGTGATTTTTTTTAGCGTAAGGGACTGGTTGGAGGTAATTTTGTTCTTGTTGTGTGGTTTTTCTTCTCTTCATTTATTTTATTTGCGGTTGGCCTCTTGGCTCTTCCTTTCTACTTGTTTATTACATTGTCTCCTTTCTGTCTGTCGGTTTTCAAGGAGGGATTCTCAGTTGTCAGTTATGCCATGAATGCTCATCTTGAGACTGGCTTGCTTATTGCGTTATTCGACCAATTGCTTTTTTCCCTTTTTCTTTTGCGTACATGCAAGTCAAGCCCTTGGGGCTGTTTGGTTTATTATATTTATTTCTTTTTTATGAATCTTGTATGCATATTTGTGTCTTGTCATGAGAAGGAAAAAGCAGGGGGACCGGACGGTAGAAGTACGAAGTCCAAGAGCCAAAGTACACTGGTTATTGGACAATTTCAATGTGCTTACTTACCACACATTCTTTGTTTTTGTGTTTTCCTTGTGTTTTTCTGTCTTTTCCTGTTCCTCGCGTAAGAAAGTGAGAAACATGCCTCAGACACAAAACCCTGACCAAGAAGGCCTAACGACCTTTTTAGCTTCTTGTTGTTGAGCGCGTACCGAAAGAGATGATTTACACAACTAGCACAATCCAAGGAGAACGCGGGCGATACGTGGAAGCCATCTGATTGGCTACTAGCTGACTAGATTCGTTTAAGGGGGGCACTTAGGTACGGGAGGTCCAGCACAGCACAATGCTGGCTTACAAAGACGGCTTGTCTAGGCATTAAAAGCACCTCGGCTTACATGACTTGAGCAACGTGATAAGACAGACAGCAACGGGACAAATAAAGGGATGGGAGCCGATCACATGATTTGTTGCCTGCTATAAAAACAGGACAGAAAAGATGTATTGTACTCTCCAATGCCTGTCTGCCTGTCTTCCTGACGTTCCACAGAAGAGCTGTATTGCATGCATTGCACGCCATCAAGAGAAAACGCAGCTTAGTCATCCGTTATAAGCGAGTCGGGGCGCTGGAAACATCGGTGGAGGAGAAAGGAAAGGGGAAAGCCCGTTGCTATTGCCACTCGTTCTGCCTACTATTTTAGTAATTACTGGTTGAGATAGCCGGCTGTGACCACAGCGCAACAGCAAACAGGGAGAAACGGAGAAGGAAAGGGGGGGCTGCTTGCAAGACGGCTGCGTCCAATCAAACGGCGTTTTTTCGCTTGGTAGTGGGGAAACTCGATAATCTTCTATAGAGTTCCATAGGAATCAAAAAAGAAGCAAGAAGAGGAGGCTTTGGCTCTTTTGGGAAGAAGAGGGACGCCCATGGAATCTCATAGATTTCTACGGATTTCCCGATTGGGAGACTGCCCTACTACTCGCGCGTTATTCTCTGGCCCTTTTTTGCTTGCGATTTGGGTTTGGCGCTTGAATGGGGGAGAGGAAGAAGGGGTCCAGAGCGTGCTATAGAAGGGCCTTGTGGGCAAATATAGAAGGGACCCTGCCAGAAGAACTGTAGGAAACTGGGAATTTGCCAATAATGCCGTGTGGGCAGTTTCTCTTCTTCCTTCCTGCCCTGCCTTTCTGGGCGTTCTCCGGGCTGCTAGAAAGTTCTGTCAGTCCTTGTATGGCAGCCTAACCTGGGCAACTTCCTGTGCTGCCCTGTAATGGCCTCTTTGTTCTTCTTATTAGTGAAAGAGAGAGAAAAGTCTGTCTGCAATTGCTTTATCTAGTCAGTAATCCAATCTAGCCCCGCTAGACCGCGGCCTTTTCCCAAGCCTGGCCTGGGACTTTCTTATAGTAGCTTTTGACCTTGCATATTTTTCTTCTCTTTTACAAAGCCCATTTGTAACTTTTTTTTTCTGGCTTATGTCTTTTCGACTCTTCTTTTCTCTTCGACGAAATACTTTTCTTCTTACTCCCCGAAAGATCTACAGCCTCTTTCTCTCCCTCTTGCTTGTTTCCTACTCTTGAAGATCGTAACGACGTCTAGGGGTGAGTTGACCTACTGTCCCTTTGTTTCCCCCGTTCGCTTACCTTGAAGCATGGCGAAGAACGAGCACAAGAAGTTTCTTTTCTGCTTTTCTCTGCCCTTATTTCCCATCTTGGTCCTGGCCTGGTCGGTACGCAGAAATTAGAGGAGAGAAGATGGGCAGCAACCGTTCTACGGTCAGAGGCCTTCGCCTCTTGAGAATACAGACTAGACTCCCCCCCCCCCCTCCCCCCCAATGCGAGCCCACCAAGCCGATGAGAACAACCCCACGATACCCCGCCCCAACAGACGAGAAACATGATCCCCTAGGTTTGAGACAAGGTGCAAGAACGTCAGTCTGGCGAGACACCCGCCATGCTCCGGGTCTCCTCCAAGGCCCCGCTTAGCAAAACATGGCATGCATGGCATATGTGAAAAGGGCAGAGACAGACAGCCAGATGTCTAGCTATAAGTCGGTGATCTTTCTTTCATCCGCTCCCGGCGGCTACCCCTTGCCTTTCGCCAAGTTCTCTTGGTCAGGCTCAAGATACCCGCAATGGCCAGAGACCCGACACAAAGCGCTACCAAGAGCTGTCTTCTCTGTTTTCGGGCCTGGGCCTTTCTTGTCTTGCGCCGTTGAATAAACTTGACAGCCCGTGCTTGCTCTACCCGTCTCTCTGTCTGTCCTTTCTCCTAGCTTCGTCTCTCTGCGGTCGTTGTCTCGTGTATAGCGACTTGTTTCTCCTCCAGCGTCCCGGGCTAGTCTTTCTTTTGCTCTCCCTCAAATACTCCCCTGCCTTCTCTTCTTTTGTTTCCACCTGGCTAGAGACAGCGCCTTTCTCTATTCAAACTCTCAGGCATACACCCTCTTCTTTCTTGCACCCAGCTAATCATTTTGTTTGGTCTTCTAGTCTAGCGAGCCTTTTTTGTCTTTCCACGTACGCACGCATTTCTTCCTTAGCTATCCTTTCGAGCCTCCCGACTGGCTCTTGCTTCGATACTGCCATCTCAGGACTTCCTGTTTTCAATTTCTTTTACTCGCCGGTTTCTTTTGCTACACGCCATAAGCTTCCAAAATGGTCAAAGAAACCAAGCTGTACGATACTCTAGGCGTAAGTACATTCAACTCCAACGTATACGCCATATGGCCTAATATTGCCAATTCTCCGTAACTCACAATTTGCATGCATAGGTTTCGCCAACTTGCACTGAAGCCGAGCTCAAGAAGGCTTACAAAGTCAACGCTCTCAAGTACCACCCTGGTAAGCCATTTTTGTATTACTCTGCCCCTGAAAGCACTCGCGGACCCCGACTAACGCAAGAATCCGTGCCTTGTTCTTTCGCGTAGACAAAAACCAGTCCAACCCCAAGGCCGAAGAAAAATTCAAGGAAATTTCCGCTGCCTACGAGATTCTTTCTGATCCTCAGAAGAGATCTATCTACGACCAGCTTGGTGAGAGTGGCCTGGAGGGCGGTGGTGGCGGCAATGGCACCATGGGAGCTGACGACCTGTTTGCTCACTTCTTTGGTGGCGGTGGCGGCTTTGGCGGCATGTTTGGCGGCGGCGGCGGCGGCATGCCTTCTCACAGAACCCCCAAGGCCCGCACCATTCACCATACTCACATGGTATCCCTCGAAGATGTGTACCGTGGCAAGGTCTCCAAGCTGGCCTTGCAACGCTCCATCATTTGCCCCAAGTGCTCTGGTATCGGCGGCAAGGACGGGTCTGTGAAGCGCTGCGCTGGATGTGACGGCCGTGGCATGAAGGTTATGATGCGCCAGATGGGCCCCATGATTCAGCGTTTCCAGGCTGTTTGCACAGACTGCAATGGTGAGGGTGAGACTGTCCAGGATAAGGACCGTTGCAAGCAATGCAACGGTAAGAAGACTGTTGTTGACCGCAAGGTTCTCCACGTGCACATTGACCGTGGTGTTCGTAACGGCACCAAGATTGAGTTTCGCGGCGAGGGAGATCAGGCCCCCGGCATAGAGGTCGGTGACGTGATTTTCGAGATCGAGCAGAAGCCCCACGCCCGCTTTACACGCAAGGATGACGACCTTTTGTACCAGTGTGAAATCTCGCTGGTCACCGCTCTAGCTGGTGGTACGATCCACATTGAGCACCTGGATGACCGCTGGCTGACGGTGGAAATCCTGCCTGGTGAGGCCATTGGCCAGGGTGCTGTCAAGATGATTCGTGGCCAGGGTATGCCGACTCCTCGCCACCACGATTTTGGTAACATGTATGTTTCCTTCTCTGTGAAGTTCCCCGAGAAGAACTGGACCCAGGACCCGGCTGCTTTTGAGGCCTTGCGTAGCGTCCTGCCCGCTCCAATCGACATGCCCATGCCTCCCAGTGATGACGTGGTTGAGATAGTCGACCTAGAAGACGTCGACAACGCGGGCCGGCAAGGTTTCGGTGGAAACGCTATGGATGAGGATGAGGATGAGGACGGCCATCCTGGAGCAGAGCGCGTCCAGTGCGCTCCCCAGTAAACTATAGACGGCGTACTTTGTTTTTCTTCTGTTCTTTCTTATCCATTCTATTCCCTCCCTCCCCCATTTGTTTCATTTCTTTCAGTCTCTTGTCTTTTTTATTTTGTTCTTTTTTTGGGTTTATTGGAGTTTTCTTTTTGTGTGGTATTTCCGTTTGACTGTGTGCCTTGTGCTATTTTTTTTCCTTCTTCTTTTGCTTGAGGCTTTTGTTTTTTGTCCCGCATGAGCAAAGATTATTGTTGGAAAAAGTGAGGACTAGAGGGAGGATGAAGGATGAGAAGATGGGCAAACATGCAAGATAAAAATTAAGATTGGCGATACTGCTTGCTGATGCCGGGCACAAGTTACACTTTCTTGTTCCCTTACCGTGACTTACTCGTCTATTTGCTTGTGTTGGGGGGGGGGGGGGTGGAGTTTATACCGTTGCGCCTCTTCTACTTCTCTTTTCCCGCTCGCGCTCTCATCTATTCCTGATCTTCCTCCTGTTGTCTGTGCCATGCCATGTTTGGGAAATTGATTCCTTTTGCTTATGAGAGCTGATGAAGAGAAGAGGGAATAGCAAAATGATGGATGGATATAGAAAAGGCAAGCAAGGACTGCGGGCCTAGACAACTCCTGGCCGACCGGCCGCTCCGTGCTTGTCTTTTGGGCATGGCTTCTGCTTTGAATTTTGATACTCGCTAATGTTCATGATCTGTTTTCCCCAAACAGCGATGAAAAGTGATGTAGGTTGTTGAGCTTGATCAAAACGCTGTAGTCTTCGTTGAATTATCCGGGGGTTATAATGGTTCTCTAACCCTAATTATACCCACTTAACGCGCTAAACACGCGACTTCGTGTTTACGTGACTAGCACTGTGTAACGTCGTCGCCTTGGCCCTGAATTTCCCACTAAAGATTTAACTCATAATAAACAAATCTGGATTTGACATCAACAAGAATAGCAGTTTGGTGACACTATTACTTGGCTTCACCTGGAGCCTGAATATTTTCTCCCTTTCTATTTACTGGCTAGAGCACTGCCTTTACTCCTCTCTTTTGCCACTTTTATTCGCAAGTCGACCAGAGTTTGAACCGGGCCATCGTATCATTTCCTCCCCTCTTCTCGACAACACCAACCCATAGCAAATATGACTTCGCGGTCGCCTTCTCCGGCAAGAAGCTCACCGGCACCCATTTACAGAGGGTTGACTGGTCGATCGCGACTAAACGCGCTCCTAGCGGGCCATGATAGTGGCTCAGAACATGAGGACAGTGATTCAGAGCCGGCAAAGTTAACACGAAAAACTACACGGATCGCGGCTGTGAGCCCTCTGGACAGCTCATCTGGATCGGAAGACGAAATTGTGCGGCCGCGCGGCCGCTTTGCCGCACAGATGATGGCGCAGGCAACTGTGGGTGTGTCGGGCGACGATGGGTCCGATGACGATATGGGGCTCACGGCACGAGAAAAGCTGCGAAGGCAGCTTTTGAAGCCATCCATAGAGGAGAAGAGTCAGGAGAAAACACAGGACAAATCTGATGATAACGATAGCGATACTAGCGATCATGTGCCCACGATAAAACGTCGCCTTAAGCCTAGAACTAGCACGCCCGATACGCAACCTGTCTCTACGAAAATGGCAGACGAAAATGATGATGAGGATGACGATCCTGCGGCAGATGAAGAGGCTGTCGCAGCCATGGCCAAAAACCCACGTCTCCAGGCTCTGTTGGAGCGCAAGCGCAAAGAGCGCTTGGCACGTGAGGCTGAAGAAGCGGCTCAACGAAGTGCTTGTCAGGCTAATATCGAGTCAGACGATGATGATGTGGATGGCGATGTCGCCATGGATGACATCAATGATGCCGTTCAAGGCCCTATGGGAAATGCGACAAAGCAACCGCCAAGGGAGAGGACGTCGAAGCAGGCACGACAGGCAAGCAAAAAGGCCATGGAGGATATCCATCGCGAAACACAGCGCATTCAGCGGAATATGCAGCTAGCCCATGAGGTTAAGACGCGCAAGAAATTCGATAAAAAGAATCTGCTTGCCATGTTCGACTTCAAACCTGCAGGCGACGAGGAGGAGGAAGAGGAGGAGGAGGTACGAAAAACGTCTGATGAAGGCCGGGAAAAGCAAGATGTGGATCAAGGAGAAGCTGCAGTAGCCGCCTCACCCAGCACGACCACTTCCACAGCTACTCCTGCTGCACCCGAAATTAATAGGGCCAACGAAAGCGCTATTGCTACTTCTAATGCTGCCCCTGACCACTCAGCTAAAAAGCCGACCCGTCAAATCAAGATCCCCGATCTCAAGCTCGAATCTATAACGTTGGACGATGCTGAAATCGAAATTGTCGATTATTCCAATGATCGTGTCAGCAAAATTGCGGTTCCCATTGAGAAAATGGAGCCCGGAATGGCTACACTGTTAAAGTTTGCCGGGAAAGATGAGGGCCACCATGTGCGGCTTATGAAAGAGAAAGCTGAGGCGGATTTGCGGCGCAAAGCACGTCTACAAGCAAAGCGTGAGCACGAAGCACGAATCAAGTTGCTTAAGAGCAAGGGAATTCACGTACCGACTGAGGAGGAGCGTGAACGAGAGGCCGAACAAGTCGAGGACATTTTGGCTAGAGCCCACGAGGAAAACGAACGTATTCGTAAAAGGGAGCGAGAACGGGCAAAAAAGAACGGCGAGGAGATGGGCCAGGATCGGCTGCTAGATGACGACAGTGGTGATGAATCGTTTTATGGCTCTAGTGGTGATGAAGAGGAAGAGGGGGGGGAGGGGGAGGGGGCGGTATTGGAGCTTTCTGGCTCAGAGGATGAAGAAGAGGAGGAGGAAGGGGGAGAGGACGAGGACGAAGACGAGGACGGGGAGGGCAATGCAACGGGGCCCACTATCGAAAACGATGACGACGACGACGACGAGGGCGAACAGATCGTTCTCACTTCTCGCCGACCAAAAAAGAAGAACGCCCGGATACTTTCTGACGATGAAGACGAAGACAAAGGGGCTTCTGCGGCCCCTGTAACTTCTGACGACCCAAATAAGACCATGCAAACTCCTCGCTCTAAAGCTGGGCTCGCTTTTGGTGCATCAGCCGGTAACCAATCCCCTGCTGTTCCCACATCTGTTCTACGTTCTGCTACAAAGCCCTTCATCCCCGGGGTACCAGTGACCAGCCCAACCAAGTTGGATCTCGCCGAGATGTTTGCTGGGACATTAAATGCAAGTCAAGATCCCGATGCTGTAATCCCTACCTTTGATGGCGCCTCGATGCCGGATTTCACACAAGATGCATTCAAAATGCTACCTGATAGCCAACCCGATATCATCATGGCTAGCCAAGGGCCTGATAGCCAACTTGATTCTCAGGGGATGAGTAGAAAAGGCCAGACAGAAGACGAGAGCCAGGGCGTTGAGACGCAGGGCTTGGTGAACAACTTTAGTTTGCGGTTTTCACAGGCTGGAGATAGGTTCGATACTTTGGACGAACAGGACTCTGCACTATCGCAGTTGTCAAATATGCAAATGACGCAAGATCAGGGCTTGGACTTCGTTGAGCCACTAAGAGAGCGATTTGTCACCGCCGAGCCGACACAGCGAGATGAAAGCATTGTGCCGGAATCTCCCGTGCCTGAAAAGAAGGCCAAGAGCCGACTCCGATCTAAAGAAGAGGCTTTGGCCGCACAAGGGTCAGCGCGGGAATCTCAGCCCATTCCAGCTAGCCACGAAACAGGTGTGGAAGCCGCTGGGGACGCTGCTGTCGATGAGTTTGGTTTTGGCACGCGATCTGCTGCAGACGTATTAAAAGAGGCAGCGCGCAAACAGAGAAAGGCCGAGAAAAAGGCAAAGAAGCTGGCTGAAGCGTTTGACCGTAAGAAAAGCAAGGCCAATGAAATGGTTGACGACCAAGCCGAGGAGTCCGATGATGAATATGCCGGGCTGGGTGGTGTTGATGGGGACTTTAGTAGTGATGACGACTCTGATGCGGCATCCGTCAAAGAAATGATTGACGACGAGACCAAGGCGAGCACAGCCGATGAGCGGAAGCTAGCAGCCTTCTACAAGTAAGTTTATGGATCCATTAGAGTGCTTAGGCTATATAGACGAGGGCCCTGCATATTCAGTTTCCCTTGCAGTTTCTCTATCTGGACGACGCACTATACTAACCACCGGACTTGCCTTGTAACAGCGAACGCGAAAGAGTGGCTGAAGAAGCGCAGGTCCAAAAGCTCTACAAAGACATCACTACCGGAGGCCTACGCCGTAAACGCGGCACCAATTATGACCTTTCGGATTCGGAATCGGACGGCGAGCGCCGACGCCGCATGAAACGCCGACAATTTGACAAGATGCAACGGGAGTTACTTGCCAATGAGCGACTGCGAAAGACGGCCGAAGCCCCTGGGAACGAAGCTTACATGCGCGCCATTGTCGATGAATACGCGCCCGACGAGAATTCTATTATTGAAATGGACATGCCTGATCTTGGCTCTGCTGAAAATGACGTATCACAGGAAGCCCCGACACCTGGGCCTGGAACGCTCCCTTTGCGCAAGGCGAAAACCCGAAAGCAGAGGAAACCGCAGACTTTACAAGATGTGCGCTCACAACTTACGGAGCTACTTGATGACCCGTACGAGCGTGCCGCAGTCCTGCGCGACAAGCTCTCGGATGATGCGACTGACAACGGCGATAATGATGCTATTGAGGTGGCAGGTACGCCAAGTAGCTCTATTGATACGTCAGCTATAGCTGGAGTGCCGCCACTACGCCGAGCTGGATCGCAGGTTATTGACCGACTATCGCTCAAGCGCTCAGCATCAACGCACAGCACAGGCTCGGCAACGAGTGCCAATGGCCGGATGGCATTTACAGCCCCCGGTGCTTCTCAAAGCCGAACACGTAGTCTTCTTCGCGGTGCAACTAGCTCGTTGATATCATCAGGTATGGCTAATGCGGCAGCAGGGTCTTCGGGAAGCACGACAGGCGGAGGTGTGGGCGATGCAGCTCCAATGCGCAAGGGCGCTGTCAAGGGATCTGGCTTGAGTGGGTTTTCAAGAGAAAACGAACGGAGGGCAGCCTTGGCAGAAACGGAAAAAAAGAGGGAGGCAAAGAAGCTCAAGGGCGCAGAGAAAAGAGCACAGGCAATTGGCGGCTTGTTTGGAGCGGGCAGCTGGGAGTAGAAGGGTCAAAGCATGGGTGGATGATGATATCCTGTATGTTTGGTATGGAAAGTAGGAAGCATGGATATCAATGGATCATCTATATATATATATATACAAATGCCGGTGCACGCCGCTGTGCAACGGCGTTCTGACTAGCCTGCCAACTCTAAACTAACGCATGTATATAGCATTGTATTGCTTAGATGTACATGTCCGTATTCGGAGGCTGTTTTTGTCCTCTTCGTTAGCCATCAATCATTTTATAGTACAAGAGCAACCTAAAACTCACCGGGACAAATTTGCGAAGCTTAACACCAGCTTCACTAAATATCTTGGCTGAATCTCTGTCCATTGTGTATCCTTGGTTATACACTACTTCGCTGATGCCGACCTGGCAGATTTTGATGCTGCAAGTCAGGCATGGACATGTATCACAATACAACACAGACCCCTCACGGATGCGATCGCGGCCGGCCTCTAACAGAGCGTTCTCCTCAGCATGCAGACATAGACATGTGCTGAGAGCCGCACCACTACCGCTACCACCCGAGTTGCATCGTGGACAGCCGCCATCCGAGCAGTTACATAGGCCTCGCGGTGTGCCATTGTAGCCGGTGCTGATGACACGGTTTTCACGTGTCACTAGTACACAGCCTACACGCCGTTTCATGCAGTTAGATCGTTTAGACGCTAGCGCTGCCAGTGACATAAAGTACATGTCCCATGATGGTCGCATGCGCCGGGCGAAGTCAAAGTGGTGGTTGGCAAGGCGGCCCAGCAAAACACTGACATTGGGTGAGTTGTTTATGAGCCGGATGGCGGCCCGGCTAGTGATGGACCGCACATCTGGACTGTAGGTGTTGGCATCAGTCTCACGGATGAACTCATAAATGTCGGTTGCCTGAGAAGACAGTGCAGCGATGGCACTGGGTGAAAGAGTTTTGATGCGATGGCTGTGCCGGATCCAGGACTCGGAGACTGGAGCTTCTACGCTGATGAGGAGGAAGAAGGGGCGAGTCTCGAGGATATCCACTACAAGCGGATCTTTGATGCCCACAAGAAGCCATGGCTCCTGCCAGCGGATTGTCGCAAAATTAAGCAGTGCATCAATAGTGTTGAAAACAGGGTTGAGCTCATCAAACGGCTCAGGACAGGGCTCTGCTTTGTCCAACAAAACAATCGGCTTGAAGCCGTGGCAGCGTATGAAGTAGTCAGCCACAGTCTTTTTGCCAGCACAAATGCCTACAAATGTGTCAGCAAGGTTGGCTGTTCTTGGAGGAGAGTCAGCTTAGCTGCTGGGGACGTCTTACCGCCACAGATACCAACCAGCATCGTGGAGGAGTGTATGTGTATGTGTATGTGTATGATTCGTCACGTGATGGGACGATGAAGGTACAAAGTACTAACAGAGCTGGCGACACGACAAGCTTCAGGCACACATTGCAGGCCAAACAGCGCGAATTTTGAGGTGCCGAGACGCGTTCCTGCGAAAAGTTTGGAGTTGAGGTTCACCCACTTGTCGCACGAAACGCAGCACTGTAAAGTATACAGTCCCGCACTGTCCTTAGTTGTGGGGGGGAGGGGAGACCTGCAGAAGCTTAAATGGAGGTCCACAGGGGCTTTCGTTTTGTTATCGCAGCGGCTCTGGTAGAGACTCTTGTATTGCTGCCATCTCTTGGGTTACAAGAGCCGTGGCTGGTCCGGCCTGGCAAGAAAGCGGACGTTGCGCTCTGTGGCTGTCGCGCGTATGTATCGGGCTGCTTGATATATGTGTATTTACGCATGCACGTATGTACGTGTGTACATGTGTATGTGTATGTGTGTACGTATCTACCCACGCATGTACATGTACATGTCCAAATATAGCCTTGTATGCTGATGTGCCTAATTATCAAATTCCAAGTCTGGTAATAGTACAAAGCACAAAGGAATAGCGGATAGTGCAGCACGGAAAGAGCCTATGGCAGCATCACGTCAGCCAGTCATCGTGCCTTCTATTTTCGACGATCTCCTCACAGGTCTTAGTCATACAGTACAAAACGCTATTGCCTGAACTTTTCACCCGCAAACTTTTTTCTTCAAAGACTGACTCTTATATATTCTTTTCTTTCTTTCTTGTTCAACTTTTCGGCCTTTTCGCTGTCCTTTCTATACTATCGCCACAGTCTTTCGTGAGCTTTTAATCGTTCTTAGCCTCCTTCTTCGCTTCCTAAATCGCCATTCTACGTTAACCACTTCAAAAACGTCATTTGGCCCATATTTCTTCTGCGTTCCTCTTCCTCGTCTGCAAGTACCCCGCCTTCGTTTCTGCCCCAAGAGCAGGATTTCTCAAGATCCAGTCCCCTCTAGCTTCCAGGGCATAATCTCTCTAGGCTTCTTTCTGTCTTAGCCTAGCCCTGCATTTCGTGGGCAATCATTTTCTTCTGTGGCTGCTGCAAAGCCTATCCCTGCTCAATCCACCCTGCCCTCTTGATCAAAAGACGGCAAAACTCCATCTTCTCTTCCTGTAACTCTTGTTGTGCGGCTTCCTTGTTGCTCGATACTGACTGACATTGAAGCTTCTACTAGCAACCAAGCTGTAAATACTGCAGCTGTAATTATACCCACAGCGCTTTTCTTTGTTCTTCAACTTCAGGCTTGTTGCTATGCTCAACTGCCAATCTCAAAACTTCTATATTTGGTGAGTAACTGTATGACAGATGTCTCGCCTCCCTAGCCAATCACAGCCCTTCTTCTGTTTTCAGTTTGCCGCATTTTAAACAACTCTCCCACCCTATTTCACGCACCCCACCCTATTTATTCTCCCATGACTCGACCGACATGTGATGCCCACCGGCTCGTCTTGACTCTCCTGTTTTCTTTACGTCTTTCTCTACAGCTTTCTCCGTGATTGTGTTGCCCGGCGCCAAGCTAACTTTGTTCTTTCGCTTGTTTCAATACAAGTCAGTCAGCTGGTCTTTCTCCACGCCCCGCGACCTTTCTAAACCTCTCTCGACGCTTGAACTTCTATTGCGCACGTCGTCTTTTTCTTGACGTATTTGCATATTTCCGCTTAGCTTGCAACGATAGTGCCGCATTTTCCTCTTCTCCTGCCTGTGCGCATATACACATTCACACCCATACTTCTTGCCGTTAGTTTTCAACCCCATAAGGACCAAACCACAACCACAAATAACTTGTTTTCTTTTCGCGGCAGCCTTCGGTATTTCCCTTCTGCTTGCCAAAAATATCTCACAAAATGACCGAGTCTTTGGTCGGAAATCCTCTCCAATTCGTGCCTCTCTCGTCTGAGATTGAGCTGCCTTTTTATTCCGCCCTTTTCTCCATGAAGCTTGAGCATGATATGCTCGATGACTCAGCTCGCACCATTACCGGAGCATACGAGGCCCGTGTATCTCGCCCCGAAGACAGTTGTAAGGTGCAGGTTGCAGGTAATTCCTTGACCTCCCAGTATACTGCCCCTCGGGGCTCCGGCCGCGCCGACGGCACTCTTCGCAACACCAATACTTGGGAAGGGTTCAAAAATCTTGATCGCAGCGCCCTCCTCAAGCATTCGGCCAAACAAATTTGGGACGCTATCAAGGATGGAACCATCTACTCAGTGCCCTCACTTCTTTCCTCCTTCATACTTATTTCGTATGCGGATCTGAAAAAGTTCAACTACACTTATTGGTTTGCCTTCCCAGCTTTGCATTCTTCCTGGATCCATGCTGCTGAAATCGCCCATATTACCTCCCAGGAAAGCACAGCCCTAGTTGAGAGCGTTGACGGCTGGCAGTATAGAGTCAAGGATCCCCGCCAGCATGGCTTTTTTATTGCAAAAAAAGTCCTTCGCTCAACCCTTAACGAAGATGGCGATGAAGCTACTGAGGTGGCCACTGAAAACAGGTCATTTGCCGGGTTCGATGACGAGGAAGAAGAACTTCCATATGCCTGGGTTGTTGACAGCATCGGGAGCTTTGATCGCGGCTTCTTTGATGGTGTTGCTGACGAGGACCGCTTCGTCGGGTTCCTTGACTCCTCAAATTATGCACGAAACCCTGGCTGGCAACTCCGGAATTTGCTTGTCCTGGTCCAACGGCGCTTTAAAATGAATAAGGTCAATATCCTATGCTATCGCGACATCCATAGCCATCGCGACGCCGCACGCACAATTATCATGACTCTCCAGGCTGTTGACAAGGCAGACGAGCCTCTTCAAGCCGCCGAAATCCCCAAAGTGACTGGTTGGGAAAAAAACGGTCCTACCTTCAAGTACAAACGCGTTAGCTTGGCGGCGTACATGGATCCAATGCGTATTGCAGACCAGTCCGTTGATTTAAACCTCAAGCTCATGAAGTGGCGCCTAGCCCCCAACTTGATTCTTGAGAATATTAGCCGACAAAAATGCCTTCTTCTAGGCGCTGGCACCCTAGGAAGCTATGTGGCTCGAAACTTAATGGCTTGGGGTATCAAAAACATTACGTTTGTTGATTATGGCAAAGTCTCATTTTCAAATCCCGTACGACAGCCTCTGTTTGTATTCAAGGATTGCTTGGATGGTGGTGCTCCCAAAGCCCCCACCGCCGCCTCAGCTCTCATGGAAATTTACCCCGGTGTAACTTCAGTTGGTCACCAATTTGCAGTTCCTATGCTTGGCCATGCCATGACGAATGTTGAAAAGACCAAGACAGATTTTGAAAAACTGCAGCGCCTGATTGAGGAACATGACGTCATTTTCCTGTTGATGGACACTCGTGAGTCTCGCTGGCTGCCTACTGTTATGGCCAAGGCTGCCGGAAAGATTGTGGTGAATGCCGCCCTTGGCTTTGATAGCTATGTTGTCATGCGTCACGGTACCGAAATTGATGACGCCCAAGTCACCAAAACTGGCCAAAAGCCGCTCGGTTGTTATTTTTGTAATGACGTTGTGGCCCCCTCAGATGTAAGCTGACTGTGGATTTACGTGTTGTTGTTTGTTCCCTGCTGTTGCTGACAGAAAGCTTTTATTTAGTCTATGCGTGATCAAACTCTTGATCAACAATGTACCGTCACCCGACCTGGAATCGCACCCATCGCTTCAGCAATGGCAGTCGAGCTACTCGCCAGTCTCCTCCAGCATCCTCTACAGGGCAAAGCCCCTGCTCCCAAAACCACTGGTCTCCATGCCGAACGTGAGCCTCCCAACCACCCATTAGGTACTGTCCCACACCAAGTGCGCGGCTTCATCTCCTCATTCCAGAATGTCGTTCTCCGGGGCGAGGCCTACCCCAACTGCAGTGCCTGTAGTCCTGTAATTGTCGACTCATACCGCCGCGATGGGTGGAACTTTGTCGAACGTGCGCTACGTGAAAAGGATTACGTCGCCGAGCTATCAGGCTTAGCTGAGCTCCATCGCAAGGCCGAGCAAATGGCGGCGGATATGGAATGGGATTCCGAAGGCGGCAGTGCTGGTTGCAGCAGCATTGGCTCTGACGGGGAGGGTGACCTTCTCTAAAAAAGCCCCAAGCATATCGTTTTCCTAGTGTGTATAATGAATATTAAACACGCGGGAGCTCTATAAAAGGGGAGAAAGTTGCATATATGAAGGGCGATGTGGAGGAGGCAATGATTTGTCATGAAGAGGAACTAAAATCGACAGTAAAGGGCTAGGCAGAAAGGAAACAGCACCTATCTATAATTCCGGGAAAAATGCCAACGAGAGTTTTTTTTTTCTTTGTCTTTTTTTTTTTCTTTTTTTTTTCTTTTTTCTTTTTAGGTCGGTAGTGTTGAACATCACAGCGGAATGAAGGCAGGGAAATATCTGGCGTTTTATGGGTTCTTTTTGTTTCTTTATTATCCTTTATTTTTGTTGTTTCATAGCCCGCATACTGGGAGAGATGGATTCATTGATACACACATTATTATTATTATTAGGATGGGCTAGATAGAGGGTTAACCTATTAATCAGGTTAGAAGTGAACATACATTAACAAACACAAAGAGGGGATGATGGCAGATAGTCGATGTGGATTAGCTAGCTGTGTTGTATCTCGGCAGCAGCAACATTAAATGGCCTGATTTAGTTGAAGCCAAACAGGCATGTATGTGATGATCTAAGTAACGGGCGGTTTGGAAAAAGACGGTCGTGTAGATAATTAAAAAAAAAAAAAGAAGAAACTAAAAAAGGGACAAGTCTAGATTTCCCTATTAACTTTGTAAACCAGAAACAAAACAAAGGCAAAGAGGCCATATGGGGAAAGAAAAAGAATTAGAACAGCACGCGCTGTCTAGGCAGCCGCCATAAAGGAGAACAATCCACAAAGCCCCTAAAAACGGCAAAGAACACAAGTAGCATGAACGGATACATCATAAATAGAAGGCAAACAAAAAAGACAGAAAAAAAGGGCAACACCACGGCCAGTGCCATATCACATCGTTCCTCGTGCGCCATGCGGCGCATCGGGTCGTCGACGACGTAATGAGGTGCCCATGGCATCAACTACCATGGGATCGGAGCGAATTGTGTTCTGCACTAGCCAGTCTTTGATTTGACCCTTGAGCGCCGTAATCATGCTAGTGTCATCTTTGAACGGCGCAAACTCTACGTTCATCACAGCTGTGATTTCCTTATCTAGGCCACCTGCAACACCCTCTAGTCGACCTAGGCCTTGTGCCAGCGCAACCTCAGCCTTACCTGTAGAGCCATCGTTGGGAAACAGGACCGGTCCGAGCTGGGCTAAAGCGATAGCCACGGTGATAGAGAGGCGGCGCAAGAGCGCAATTACTTGAAATTGCACGTAAGGCGCGCGGCCAGCAACCAGTGCTAGCATGGGGTTCATAACATTGGCGAATATTCTAGGCAGGGTCGGGCGAGTGATCAGTGTTATCTCAGCGACCGACATCGTAGCCATCAGCAGCCAGCGCCAGAAACGGCCATTCTCCATCAACCCAAAGAACCCGAGAATGTACAGCAGCATTGCGGTACCTAAGTAATGTGGTACCAGGCGGTCCATAGCTCCGCGTTGTAGATAGTCATAGACAGTTGTGCAATGCTTCCACTCATGCACACCAGCACCAAAGCGATCGTAAGCAAAGCGCTTAGCAGGGTCGGTCAGAGTATCGACGGCGGTCTTGAGCATTATAAAGAAGTCGGTCGAGCCAGGCCCGTCAGCGGGACCTACGCTGGATTTGTCGGGGTGGTGAATAGCAGCTAGTCGGCGGAATCGAGACTTGATTTCGCGATCGGAGGCTGCGGGTGTAACACCCAAGGCAGTGTAGAAGTTGCCCGTCCGGCTTATCTCATAGTCGGCTTCAAGAATAGTATACAGGAGATAGGTGGATATGACAAGCGTTTGGATAGTTCGCCGATGTAGTGTGTGGCGAGGCGAGCCGGGGGCTGGATGCGGACTACCAGCACGAATAGTAAGAGTGTACCATAGCGACTGAATCCAGCCTGACACCATCTGCTCAAAGAAGAGTTAGATAGGCAACCACGGATGTAAATATCGGAGAGTGAAGTAAAATGTGCGTGCTTACACTAGGGAGAAACCACCAGCCCAGAATGGAGAGAGCACCACTAGAGCTCGACATGACAACAGTTCCTCACAAAGAAGAATGTGGTTGTTGAATCAATTAGATGCGGATGAAGATGTTGCAAGAGAAACAAGGCCAGGAACAACGTGATAGCCAAAACTATAGTCGAGTTTGTTGCCGTTGCTGCACGCACACAAATGCAACGCAATATGCAGCATGTAGCAACTGACTAGGATGCGGTGCGGTGCGGTGCACGTCCGTGTGAATCAAGGCCAGAACGACGAGGACTGGAGCAAAAGGACAAGTAGAAGAAGGACGGGGTATAAAACTGAGAAAAATACGGCTTGGCTGTATTTGTAAAGAAGAAAAAAAGCAAACGTAGCCCAAAAGGACAAAAGGACAAAATGATTAAAAGAAGCCAGACAGTCGCTAAGGCAATGAATGAATAAATTAGCAAATACGTGCTAGAACAAGTAACAAAATATGTGTTCGTTGTTTTGTTTTCTCCATGTGTTGAACCAAGAAACCTGTCTTCAATTCTTATCTTAGCCCAAGCACATAACTAACAAAAAGAAAGGTTGCCTATAGGCCATCCCTGATCCCTGTGGTGCTTGCAGCTGCATGACAGGTGTCAAGTAAGGTATCAATAATGACAGCTGGCAAGACAAGGAGGAGGGTTCAAAGGCAAAGGGTTCAAGCGGTTCAAGCGTCTCAAGCGTCTCAAGCGTCTCAAGCGTCTTAAGCATCACGCATGCGTAACTCAGTGTGTGTGTGCTGGCCGCTTAATCGTCCCATGAAAAAATAAAATAAAACAAAACGAAACTTCATGCTCAATAATTCATACAGAAGATACTCTTTGGAAAAGAATGAGCCCATAATTAGGGCATCGATATTGTGCGTTGCATTTGTGGCACCCGTTTGGCCTTCGTGTTAGGGCTTAGATGCGCACCACACTCCGTGTGCCTTCCTAAAAGCGACAACATCTCATTGAAGATTACGAGCACAGCTAATGGAAATGAGAAACAATATATACAATACACTATTTCATTAGGAATTGATATGACGGCCACGGGTATACAACAGCCTTTCACCATACCTGGCGGACCGGAGGCTTGTTCTTCAGGATGTCGTCAATCTCTGCTAAAATCTCTGGCGTCAGTTTATCGACGACAGCCAGCGCACCCAGGTTCTCTCTGACCTGGTCAACCGAGCTAGCGCCCATGATAGCTGTACTGACATTCTCGTTCTTAATTACCCAAGCAAGCGCCAGTTGACTCAGCTTGCAGCCCAAACTGTCTGCAATGGGACTTAGCTGCTTAACCTGCTCAATAATGCCATCCCAAGTGCTCTTGTCGGTACGCTTCCAGAAGCCATTGACATACTCAATCTTAGTCTGGGCAAAGCGAGAGTCTTCAGGAATACCTGAGTTATACTTGCCCGACAAAATTCCTTGGCGCATGGGCGACCATACAGTCAGCCCTAGGCCAATCTCGCGGTACAAATGTGCATACTCATGCTCGACGCGCTGGCGTTCAAGCATGTTGTATGCCGACTGCTCGACAATGGGGCCAATCAGGCCCAGTCTATCAGCCACACGCCATGCCTGTGCAATCTCATCGGCATCCCATTCCGACGTACCCCAGTAAAATGCCTTGCCATTGTCAATCAGCCAGTTGAAGGCACGGACAGTCTCCTCCATGGGTGTCCTGCGATCCGGGCGATGGGCAAAAATAACATCGACGTAGTCAAGCTGTAGTCGTTTTAGAGAAGCTTCGGTAGCTTCAATGATGTGTTTCCGTGAGAGGCCCTTGTTGTTGACCGGAAAATCACCAAAAGCCGACCCAAAATATACCTTGGACATAATGTTAGCAGGTGCATAGCATAAAGCTAGACAAGATTCGCTTACCTTGGTGGAGATGACGAGGTCGTTCCGCTTCCATCCATACTTTCTGATAGCCTCGCCCATGACTTTCTCACTTTCGCCGCCAGCATAGGCCTCAGCGGTGTCAAAGAAGTTGACGCCAGCATCATAGGCAGCTTTCATACATTCAAGAGTGCCCTCTTGGTCAACATGGCCGCCATAGGTAAGCCAGCCACCCAGAGACAGGACAGAGACCTGCAGCCCAGAGCGGCCAAGGAAGCGGTATTTCATAGCAGAGGAAGTTTCGGAAGACATTATAACGTAGTGTTGACAGTAGATATGTGCATATGTGTGAGGTGGGTGTGGGTGTGGGTGTGGGTGAGTTTGGGCGAGTGAGTGTCTATGTGAACGTACTTGCACCGTAGACCACTCAGAGTTCTTGAGTTAAGATATACGTTTATTTATAATCGAGCAAAGGGCTATTACCAGCCAACCCCCGGTTAGTTCCATTACTAATACGGAGGGGCCAGCGTTGCATAATCGGCTGTTCATCCTCAAGACAATATCTGTTAAGAGATGTGAGAGCGGGGTTAGCTTGCTGACTGATATTCTAAGTCACATGTATACCATTTCTATAGATCAGGAGCATCCTCCAAGCGCATGTACATGCATGCAGATTTGCGGCGAAAACACAATCCCGGACGATAAGAGCGGAAAAAAGATCCTTAGTCCTGTGGGAAGTAAACAACCCATATCACGTGACTACAAAGAGAGCTCGTGTAACATGACCGCAGCATACCTACTTACACTATCATGGGTTTATATCAATTCAGTGGATTTGTGTGCACAAAAAAGCAAACGGAGAATATATCGATACACTAAAATAGGCGAAAACTGGGAATAACGTAAAGAGGCTCTTACATAAGACTCACAATGCGGTTTCCACTTTCTTCTGTTTGCTTCTCTATGTAGCAAATCTGGCTCAACGTCTGCAAATATGGGTATCGCTGAGCTGAGGCAAAAGGGAAAGCGTTATAACCCGTAGAAAATCTCTTTCTTTCTCTCTTTACCCTCCACACACCTCGCCTCATATCACCAAACCATCCAGCCCACCCCAAAAACTCGTCACGGTGGACATCAAGGAGAAAAAAATGGCAAGCCCAACACGCTCTCCGATGATTAGATAATGTTGAAACTACTAACCTGGCTATTTCTTAGTCCAATAGTATTGATCTCCAAAGCCAATCTGGCTTGTCTTCAAACGAGCCCAGATGTGACATTGCCATTGACATTAGCTCAACAAACAACCAAGAGGACCCTGTCCCATATAACGAAGAAGAAGAAGACTCTCAACATCCCTCGCAGTCGGGCAATAATGACGACGCCTGCTACAACTGTGGCCAACAAGGGTGATTTCAACGCCTACAACTCACCTCCTTTCTCCTTGTAACTTGCACCTAACTTTTATCTTATCAGCCATCGTCGTGTAGACTGTACGGAGCCTAGAGTCTTCACTGGCACCTGCAACGCCTGCAATGAGACTGGCCATATGCGTCGCGATTGCCCAACAAATCCTCCCCAGTGCCAAAACTGTCTTCAGGCCGGTAAGTACCTTGATGAAATATAATGCATCTTACAATACTAATAAGGACAACCGCCACCCCTACAGGTCACAACTTTCGCCAATGTGAAAATCCTCGTTTCATCGATAGAGAGGCTATTGAGGATATTGGAGCCAGTGAGGCCCTTGCCGAAATCTCACTCGCAGCCGATGACAGAGACTGGATCTGGGCCGAGAAGGCCGTCAAGAAATATTCCAAAATCTTTCCGGAAAAAACATACGTTGATATCCAGAACGATATTATGGAAGCCAAGATAAATTTGTTCTTCATTGCCTTGCCATCCAACTTGATCAACACTAAAACTCTTATGGATCTTCAGGGTAATCTTGATCGCCAGTATCGTGTCAACTACCGATTCTCTCAAAAGTGTCTCCGTCGAGCCGAGCAAGACCACTGGCCGGCTACTTCGGAGGAAAATCTCGAGCGTCTCCAAAATGCAGGAGAACCCGTGGATAGCTTTGACTCTCGGTGCTACCAATGTGGTGAACTTGGCCATGTTGCCAAAGCCTGTCCTCAGGGGAAACGCATTGCTCAAACTAGCGAGGTTACATGCAGCCGTTGTGGAGAGGCTGGCCACGTACCCCGAGATTGTAAGTCAAGAGATAATTTTCCAAAATCTAGAAGACGAATTCTAACTCCTAAGCTAGGTCTAAATGCCCCTGACGAGCGCTTTGGCTGTAGCACTTGTGGGTAAGCGACTTCTTCAGCCCTTGTTTTCTTCTTTTTCTTGTTTTTGCTTCTTCTGCTAACTTATAGTATCAGTGACCGTGGGCATATCTCGTTGATTTGCACTCGTGGCAACTCTAAGCCACACAACACCAAGTGTCACAACTGTGACCAAGGCAAGTTATTCTGTTCAGCGAAATAATTTCAGGCTAGTTTATTAACAAAACGTGCAGAAGGCCACATAGCCCGCGATTGCCCGACGAGCAATACTGATAAACCTCGTGTCCGGACCTGTCATAACTGCAATGACCCAGGCCACATTGCGAGAGAATGCCCCGAGCCTCGGCGTCAACCTAAATATGACACGCTAGACATACCTGCCGCCGACCCATTCCCGGAAGACTCTACTACGCTTGACTCGCATCCGAGCAAGGATTCCAATTTTGGTGGGCTCAACATGACCTATGGAATTCAGGAATCTTCAACCGAGTGGTGATTTGCTATGCCTTCATACTTACTCTCTCAGTGTTTTGCATTTCTTATTTTTTTTTTTTCTCAAGTAGCACGGAAGTATTCATAACTCACAGCCTACAAGAAAACAAGATTCAGGATAGCATGAAATTGATAACTAGACTCAACCTTCAGCCACCTGAAGCAAACATTTGACATCACAATCATAAACATGTCACTAGGTGATGCTGCCCAGTACCTGCTGGAATCTAGAAAACCGTTCAAATTCGGCAGCCATCATAGCCCCAAATCAGCCATTTTTGGATAGGCTAAAACAGACATGCACAAACTATTTCAAGTATGGAATATTAGGTAGAACAGGAAAAAATGACATAATATTTTAAGCAAAGTTGTCATGGCGGAAGAGCACACGATAGCATGAAAAAGAAAAAATAAGAACCCAATCCTGAGCTAGAGGCTAGGGAAACAAAAACAAGGCCAAGTCCAGTAGTCGAAACGCTCCATCAAAAGAAAAATCGCAGAGCAAGAAAAGAAAACATGTACCAAATAATGACGAGAAATATGAAACCATCAAGAAAAAAATACGTTGACTACCAAGTCAGATGGTAAAATAAGAGGGAAAAAGAAGAAAAAAAGAAAAAAGAAAAATCAAAGACGTTATGTGGTTACATAGCATCGTCGCATGTCGTAAAGTTGACCAAGAATAATAAGAAAAAATAAACCAAATAACTGGCGTAAGAGATAAGAATGTCGAAAGTGGATAATACGATGAGTCGTGTACGTCATGAATGGCAAATCGGCCCAGGTCAGACTGGAAGGACAGAGCAAGTTTCAAGCCATTACCGACTTCTTACGCCGAGAAAATATTCTGCGGTGGCTTGAAGCTTGGGTCTCGGGAGGAGGTACCGGACTAAAGGTCCGGCTATTCATCATACCAGGAGGGGGCTCCGACGACCGCAAAAATGCAGCTAGCTCCGATGTACCAGTTGCGCGGCTAATTTGAACGGGTTCCCTAGGTTCATAGCGTTTCATAGGTGTTCTCCGAGGAGGAGCAACCCCTGAAGAGTTATTGTCGGCTGTCATACTGTAACCAGTAGAAGCAGCACTAGGGCGGCGTCCAGCCGAGGTGAAGCTATGAGCAGATGATTGGCTAGGGCGTGACTGACGAGCCGTCGAGGCATTTGAAGATGTATCAATAAGGCCATATTTGTCATAGCCTGGAGGCATGTTGACCTGAATAGGGATGTAGCCACGGCCGCTGTGAGAGGTTACGACACTACCAGACCGACTTTTAAGTGAGCGGGACTCATTGACATTGGGAGTTGAGGTATTTTGAATTGAGTTGTTGCGGGAAAAACGGCCTATCAAGCCAGGCATGCTCGACTTTTTCTTCGGGGGTGCCACCGGTGTACGTGCAGCATTAACTGATAAAGGAACGACAGGTTGAGCCGGGGGAGGCTCGTAGTTCCGGAGGAAATCGGCGAGAGACTCTTCTCTAGCCGGTACTGGCTTGGCGCGGGGTTCGGGCGCAGCAGATTCTACTTCGTCCATGAAATCTTCCTCGTCGCTGAAATCGATAGCGTAAGGATCACGAACACGACGGGTCTTGCGCTGCGGAATAGGCATTTCTCCACTGTCGAAGAAAGTGCCATTGGAGTATCCCGCGGGCCGCTTCAGAAGAGCAGACTGTGAAGTCACGCTTGAGTTAACTGACACATCCGTGCCTCGAGCTGATCCTTGGCTCTTGCGCAGTTCCGAATCGGAATCCATTAACCTGGTGCGAGGTGTTACAATTGTTGATACACCAGGGCGAGGTGCAGCAGCAATAGCACCACTACCCACAGCACTGGGGGGTCCACGGCGAATAAAATCAATGAGGTCGGCGTTGTTCTCACGACTGTCTACAGCTGCATCACGAGCCATCAAACGATGGCGTTTAGAAGCATCTATAGACCCCGATGTGTAAAGTCTAGCGGAAGCAGAATTTGTAGTTCGCATGCTGCTAGACCGGCCAACAGCAGCAGTTGGTCTCATAGGAGGGTTGTCACCACCCGGAGGCCCAGTGGAACGAATAAAATCAGCAAAGTCCATGGTAGAGTCACGCTTAGCACGTGCGTCACGGGCCATAGTGTTCATGCTGCGGGGCTTGGCTACCAAAGGTGATGCGGTTGCTTTGGCAGGAACAATGGGAGGTGCACTGGTCTGAGGTTGTATGGGGTGAGAAAGGAGTGGGTTTGGCTGAGCCGTGTGAGCAGAACTGACTGAAGCCTTGCGTGGAGGTTCAGGAGAGTTTGATTCCGAACGTGGAAAAGTCAGTTCGCCAGCAGTGTTTGCTCTGCGGGGCGTTCGTGGCATAGCAGGACTACCACTGCGTGGGGACTGTTGCAGAGCCATATTAGTAAAGGGGGTTTCAAGGGAGAAAAAAATAAAAACTCGAAATCAATGACGCAAGGGATACACAACACATTAAAATAAAAAGTACTTACATCAATGTTACGCATATTTTCAGGGGTAAGCGTATACTGAATGGTTTGATCGCTTTGAATGAGCTCCTCGAAATTCTTTGCCATATCTCCAGCCTTGCCCAAATTGCTTTCTTCAGATGTTCGTACAAGCTTCAAGCGGCTACCAGTAGCGGATCCAGCAGAGCCAGAAGTGTGAATAGGACGTGGCGGGATCTTATCCTCGAAGGATGAAGTCGAGGTGGGACTAGGGTGTTCCTGAATGGGAGTGATTTTGGTTTGACTTCTCAGAGCAGGAGCTGAAGGGCGGTAGGTCCGGTCAAGGGAGGCATCGTCAACCTTGGCCTGCCCAAGGACAGGCGACTTGGAAGGTCCTGAAGTTGCAGAAGAGGAAGAAGTCTCCACAAACTGAGGCATGCGGGGGGAATGATGAGAATTAGAGTTAGCAAGAGGAGAAGATGCCTGTGCTGGGGCCCTAAAATACTCCTGAGGAATAGTAGGTGATTGTGCCATAGCAGCAGCAATGTGAGGGGCCAATATTTCTGTGTGCTTAATCCTAGGCTGCTCAGCGTCATTGTTGTAAATAGCAAGTTTGTTGATCGGAGCATTGCGAGTAACACGTTCAGGGTTGCGGGGGGGTGGGCCGGGAGAAGCGCATGCCATCGAAGGTTCTTGCTCTTCCATTATAGGAGAAGCAGAGACGCTGCTTGTGTGAGAGACGCTAGATGTTCTAACCCGTTCCAACGTGTCAATGGACGATGCACGTGATGCCACGGGACTTTTGGGACCGCCAACTTCAATTATACGAACAGAGTTGATACTATTCGTACGCTGAACGTCTTGAGAGTTGAAGCCTCGCGTGGTGTCAGAGAGATTGGGCGAAGCGGAGCCAGTGCTAATAGATACACGCGCCGAGGTGAGGATCTCTGGCTCCTCTTCAAGTTCATCAAGTTCATCATCCTCCAGTGTGATCTCCTTATGATCAATACGTGTACGGTGAGTAACGGGGATGCTCGTCTGAATGACTAGAGGAGATTGGAGACCACGGCTGCGGCGCTTGGAAGACACCGGAGATGCAGGGAGAGAACCATGAGGCCGATCGGCTTGTGAATCAATGCTACCCTTTTCAAGGCTAGACACAGGCTCACTTGTGAGTTGGGTTTCCGCAGCTTCCGGCGCTTCTTCCTTTACTGAGTTCACGACTGGCTCTCTAATCTGTACCTGATCTGGGCCAACAAGCTCGACATTGTCTGTACCAACAAAGGCAAATGGAACAGGTTCGGGGCTGGGAAGGGAGTATGACCGCTTTCTCGGCTCCACTGATACATCGTCCGCAAACAGAACTGGTGTGAAGAAGCTCAATCTCTTAGAAGAAGGAAGCATCATGAAGCTCTTTGGCCGCAGAATCGCTGCAGAAGTGCTAAGCAGATCATCTGAAACGGATTTCTCGTCTTCACTGTATGATACGAGGCCAGGCACCTCAATCTCGTTAACATCGTTATCGGTAATGGGAAGAGGGACGCTTTCAGGGTTGAGAATGGCGACTTTAGGAGGAACGACCTCGATTTCGAGTCGTGGGTTTACTTCTTCGACGACGGCTGGTTCTGAGAGACTATTGCTAGCATGTTGTGTGTGGTTACCCTTGAAGGCATCTCTGGGTTCTCTGGGGCTCTCATTGGCGGGTGTTCGAATACGCTTCTTCCATGCGCGCCAAAGACGGCCCAATGTCCGATCCAGGGCAACACGCTCCATGTCCAATTCCTCGACTGATATGCGATCGGCAGTATCATTGCGCTTCCGAGTTCCATCGCGGAGATTCTTTTCGAACTTTGCACAAACTCTTTGGTAACTAGCTTGGCCAGCAATGACCAGGGCCTGCTCTCCCATAAACTCTAGAATGGATGTTAGGAAGATCGCCACAGCAGGTGACACAACCTCATTGCCCTCGTCACAAACATCAAGGCCGTCTTGTTCCAAAAAGAAGTCTTCGTCTTCTTCTTCCAAATCGCCAAGAGAGGAGTACACCATGCACCGTAGGCGGGTGCGTTTCCACACAAGCTCTTGGTCCCAGTCTGAGTTTGTATTAGAAGATTCCTCCTCAGAAAGCCCATCGTCAGAGCCGCCGCCAAGGTACTCCCTGAGTTCCTCGTCAGCAAGGTTAATCGCATCCTTGGCTAGCTTAGGCTTGAGAACTTCAGCGACGGCGGGACGAAGAGCCGATAATGATGTACCACGGGCGCGATGAAGGAAGTTGAAGAGAAGCTGGTCAAGGAAAGTGTTGACGAGTTTCAAAGCACCAGGGGTGACAATTGCAGGTTCAGATGATGGTTCAACTCCGCTTTGGTCGTACCACGTATCGGCGTGCGTGTCATGGTCACTTGTGATTATTTGGGAAGCAGCAGACTCTGCAATGAAAGCTGCTTCAGGTGAGATTTGCAGGGGAGGAAACATCATAGACAGACTGCTTCCGCTGTATGCTGAGGGTCTGTCACTAGAGAAGCTCTGAGTTCGCGATCGCATCACCCGCGGTGAAGCCATTGCAGAGGATGGCCGCGACATGCTTTGAGAGTCGGAAGCACTCATATTTGATGGCAAAAAAAGCTTCAGCAAGCTAGGGCAATAAAGCGCGCCAATGCAGTGAGGAAACGAGTGCGCGTTACACCGAGTGACATATACGGTGCGAAAAGACCAGAATCAACACAAAGCACAGTCCACTGCAAGGCACCCTTTACTAGTTCCGGGCGTGGCTGCCGTTTCTTGTGCCCGTTTGTTCGCTTGATGATCTGTGGTCACACGAAGATTGTCTATAGACTTAGTAGTCTCTGAGAAGACAAAACAATATGCTGTGCTCCCTTTTTAGGAAGGCTTGGAGAAAACGGGTGTCGGGAGCGAAACAGACACGGCTATGTGAATAGGCAAGCACGGAATAAGCACAGATCAGCACACTCTTGAATGTTTGAGTGTGTTTTGAAATGCTGGGAAACGGTAGTAGTCTAGAGGAGCGGAAAGTAGGTAAAGGCGCCAAGCAGGACGAGGTCGAGGTTCAACTATGTAATGGATGTGAGGATTACGGTAAAGAAGGCGAATCGGTATGCCAGAAATTCAGAAGTGACCGACTAAAGAGATGGTGCTGGCAGCGAAAAGATTGAGGTTGCCGTACAGCGGTCGTCTGTATATACAAAGAATGAATGACGGTTAGAAGTTGACAGTGGAATGGAACGAAGACAGATGGAAGGGAAACAACGAAATAGCCGGGAAGCAAACAAGCAGCATGAAGTGTTTTGAGGCTGGTTGCTTGGTGATGCTTTGCGCTACAACGTCGAGCAACAGAACCGACGGATTCTGGAGAAGAATGCACGGAGGCAGATGAGGAAGAGAAAAGAAAGAAATAGGAACCAAAGGTTATTGCGGTAGAGAGGGACCATGGAATATGAATAATCTAATAGTAGAACAGAAATGATCGGCGGACAAGCCACCAGGCCAAGCGCCGAAAAAGACCAGTACAGAGCCGGGTTATTGACTTATTACGATGTCTTGGACTAGCAAAGATGGCTTGCGCATCATTGCCCTTCGCAGAGGCTACTAAAAAAGGCCATGGCTTGGATCACGGCGTTGTCGGTGGTGAAGGAGGGTGGAGGAGCTTTGTGGACTTTCATACCTATTGATTATGAATTGGTGGATTCCCGAGACTCTAGGGTCCTATTATAATGCCCAGCTAATTGATGGAAACGAGCAAAGGGCTTAATCAAAGATTGGTGGAATAGAAGAGTGAGAGAGGGGGGAAAAATGGAAAGAAAAGAGAAAGACACAACAAATAGAAAGGAATAACGAGCAAAGGGGATAGTCTATCTATCTTGAAGGTGATGGATGATATCAACGAAGAGAAGGTTAAGGAGTGTCGTTGGAGAATATTTTGAAGGGAGAGAAAAAGGGAGAAGAGAATCACGGCTCTTGAAAATATTGGGGGTGGGTGGCAGGAGAGACACGGAAAAGAAGAAGGACGAAAAGGGCCAGAAAAGGGAGTCAGAAACAGCACCAGAAGCAGAAAGAAGGATAATCAGTAGAAGGAAAGAGCAGGCTTCATGGAGTCTATGCCTCCTAGAAGAAGTAAGTGCCGGACTAGAAAGAGGCAGGAGAGACAAGAAAACAGGAAAGAGGGAAAGAGGGATAGGGAATATGAGAGCATGCTACCTTAACATATCATAGCATGGGGCTCAGCTTCGAAGCCAGAATGGAAAGAGCAAGAGCAAGAGCAAGAGCAAGTAAGATGATAAAACCAAAGCGTGCGTGTGTGTGCACGCTCAGGTGGCTAGTGAAAGCTTCAGGCGACAAGGGAAATAACGGGCCTTAACTTTGAAGCCTGCTGAAGATCTCTAACTATAGTCGCACTTTCTGTCTTGAACCTCGCTATTCTACTTTTTCCGTCTCTTTCTCCTGGTCTTTTTTTGTTTCTGTCCCTGTCCCCTCTGCTGCCGTTTTCTTGAGAGCTTGCATCCTTTTAACAGTCAAGGGGTCTCAATTCAGGATGTTAATTCTAATAAAACAGTTAAAAACACAATAAAACATTCCTTCCTAATTGGGGCAGGTATATGGGTCAGGATAAAATCAAGTAATATATCGCCACGGTGAGATTTTTGGTGAGCGCCCCCTACCCCCTTCCCTTCCTCAGCATATTGTGAAAGCAAACAGATTGGAAAAGAGGGAAAAAAAGAAAAGAAGAAAAGAAAAAAAGATTGTGATAATAAACAATTGCTTCTGCAAGCCATTGTTCGCCGTAATAGCTGGAAGTGATGTGATGTGATGACAAGGCGCAACTTTGAGTGGCTGTATTTCGGCTCTCGTCTTACCTAGCAACTTGTCCCTTCTTTGCTGTGTTCGCCCCTCCCCTCAGTTTCCCTTCGTTAAGTGTAACATTGTTCGCTGTGGTGTTTACATTGTGTACCATCAATGCGTAGCTTCTCCTGCTTCGCATATTTATGCTTTGTCGTTGTTCCCAATATTTGCTTTTTCTATTGCTGTGGCTTAATTTTTTTGCTAGCTAATAGAGCCCAGGCATCATACAAGACCCGTCTTTCTCTCTTTTTCTCGCCCGAGTTCATGCCATCTATTTGTACCTCCCTCTAATGCTAAGATAACGGGCTCAAGTTTCCAAGGCCAGATGGAAGCAAGTCAGGCCAAGTCTGGCTACAACTGGGGCTCGACAAATTCCACATCCCTGAAAATGCCACAAGATGCCCCCGTAATGGATGCGGTGAGTCTTGACAGCACCACTGACTCGCAATAGTGCTACTACTAGGCAATGGATAGCAAGAGGACATAATGTTACTTTATCCAAATTAGCTGTCTATCGTGAAATAGGTAATAGCATGGGGCTAGAAGTTTCAAAAAAAGCAGTTGCTAATATAGCTCATACGACTTTTTTTTCGTAAGCGCTGTTCAAACAGTCTTCTGTTTTCTGCTTAGGAAGGTCTGAGAAAGGGACTAAAGAACCCAAACGGAGACTACTAAGCCCCGAACTGGAAGGCGCTCTAATGGTTTGTTTTTTTCTGTTTTTTATTCTGTGTGGTTTGATAATGGTTGGTTTTTTGTCCAGCCAAACATAGCCCATATGTATGAATGGATATTACAGGCAAACAAGGAAAGCTGGCGGCGCGCCTGCCTTAATTCCAAATAACAGGGCAACCCGAACGGAAATATAAAGAAAGCACAGACAAACGGAAGAAGGGGAAACCAACATGAGGGAAAAAACAAAAAGGAAATGAAAACCAGGAATGTCACAGGTACCAAGTTCGTCATAACGCAAAAATGTTGAAATATTTAAATATTTAAAAGAAAAAATACATACCACTCACTACAGAGCCCAAGAAAAAAGGCCTGCGCCCAAAACCTTGATAAATGCAGACTTTCAGCAAACTGCAGTTGCCCTGTATCTGGCTGTAGTGGGTAGAAAGGACGTCAACTCACCTACACCTTCTGCTCGGCTCACATGTGTATGTGTGCACGCACGGGCCCTGTCCTCATTCTTCCCTTGCCAGTTAAGGGCCGTGCCTTACCCTTTCTTAACCCTGTCCTTTAGATGCTCACACTCAACCGGAAAAATCAATGTCAACCTAAGTCGGAATAGGTCAAGGTCCAGAGAGGCAAGGATAGACCCCTAGAGCACACGCTACTTGCTATCGTGATATTGTATCTGAGTACATTATGCAAGTATACATAAGTATACAAGTATATACATATACCTATACATTTACATATACATGCACATACTGCAGGCACGGCTTGCGTGCTTACGGGATAATCTCATGAACGGAAATCCCCTTCTCGCACTCTCATTCGCCTGTAATTGCTTTTTGCTCTTGCTCTACTGAGCGTCTAGACTGAGAACTACTATTCCTTCTCACACCAGACTAGCCTATCCCAGCTTGCTTGTGCTGCATTTCGAGCATTCCTCCTTGGCCTGTTTTGCAGCTTCTCCCTCGAACCATTGACCCTACTCCTGGCTCTAACTCTCCACTTTGGCCGACTTTTGTTCCTTACCCCTTTTTGTCGGACTCTTGGCTACTTGTCGAAGCCTCCGCTATTTGGCTCTTGGCCCATTTCTGGGTATATTTTATGCAGCAAACAGGGTAGAGTACGTAGGTACGGTACAAGCTTGACTAGTTGAAAAAGAAAAAGGGCATTTCATATTTATTCGCGACGATCATGAGACGAATTCTACTGTCAGGGCAAGGGGTCTCGTCATAAACTAAGGTATGCTGTGAATAAAATCTTTAAGGCATTTATTTCTTAGGGGATATCCGACAGACAGCCTTATACTCGCAGTTATCAGCCAACTAGGAACGCGTGAAAAAGGAGATATTCCAGTAGCGCTCGGATGTATTTTGTTTCTATGAGGCAAACAACAATATATGTTTACATTGCGAAAGACGTATGAAAAACTGACCCGTTTGCATACACATGTAACTCGTACCTGTACCTGTACTGTACCTGCAATTATTATGCAAAAAATACAAACGAGACGGTGAGCTGACAAAATAAAGCTGGTGGTTGAGGGGGGTGGCTCTGACAGTAGACAGTCATTGACAAGCGAAACGAAAATATTGGTTGTGGATCACTGGTAATTGGTGAGCGAAGCCCATCAACCTCCCAACTTAACAAGCGAGGTAGCCTTAGCTATGTGCTTCGTCTTTGAGCGGAGCAACAACGCACAGTGCCAGTGCCAGTGCCAGTGCCAGTGCCAGTGCCAGTGCCAGTGCCAGTGCCAGTGCCAGTGCCAGTGCCAGTGCCAGTGCCAGTGCCAGTGCCAGTGCCAGTGCCAGTGCCAGTGCCAGTGCC
>JAXHKN010000205.1:0-42060 GCA_038407165.1 Ceratocystis variospora
GACCCCCCCCCCCCCCCCCCCCCGTCTTTTCTTGGGCGAGAGAGAAAGTCGCAAAGTCAAGTCAATTGTCTAGCTGGCTGGCCTTCGTGTTTTCTCTGTCTCCGCTTCTTTTCTTTTCTCCTCTCTTCTCTCCTCCTTCAATGACAACATGCCAGAAAGAATTCTCTAGACGGAAGAAACGGAACATATAGCTCCTGTGCTTTATATCTCTCTCGCTATTTCTTGATTAAGAACAGCCAACAACCAACAGAAAGCACACAAGTTCACAGCACAGACGTTCGCCCCATACTTCTCTCATGTGTTTCGATTTGTTTCTCGTATCATGCCCTCCCTCTCTCTCCTCGCCTAATTGAGCCAAAATATCAGAGCCAGACATC
This sequence comes from Ceratocystis variospora, assembly GCA_038407165.1. Lineage (NCBI taxonomy): Eukaryota > Fungi > Ascomycota > Sordariomycetes > Microascales > Ceratocystidaceae > Ceratocystis > Ceratocystis variospora. The sequence continues at coordinate 378 of JAXHKN010000205.1, forward strand.
CATGACAAGGAGGGCTCGGGGCCTCGGGACTTCTGTATTCAACTGAGTCGGCGTCATGACAAAAAACAGAGAGCCCCGGTAGCAACAGCTTGGGACTGAGCTAGAGCAGAGTCCGGAGATACAAGCTGCCGGCTTTGTTTCTGTCTATCCAACGAGACAGCACGAACAAAGCAGCTAGGCCTTTTCCTGTGCTCTTGCCGGGCGAATAATTCGTTTCGCTCTAGTATAGTAGAAGCCTTGGTAGTCTTGGTTGTACTATGCCAACGTTATTCCTCCCTTGTATTCCCTTCCCTCCTCTATTCCTTCTTCCTTTTTTCGCTCTCCCCCCTCCTCTTCCTCCTCCCCGCCTTTCTTTTTGCCTCCATGTAACCCAATGCCACTGACGTATGTAGCCAAGTGGCACAGCCTTATAAGCCCAAGATTTTCCCCCTGTCATAGCATTTCTACGCATGCTAGAAGCTACGTTGTCGCCTATAAGAACCACAAATCAAGCAAGGCCAACTAACCAGAATGTGGGAGGGCGAAAACAGGACGGAGGCAAGAAAGAGTGCTGGTGTCTATTTCCCCCTTTGCCATCGTCGTCTCTCTAGTCCTCGCAACATGGCCAAGTCACCCTCGCATTCGGGTAACCTTGCCAGCAGATGCATATAAGCATATAAGCATATAAGAACGAAGAAATGTCAAAAAAAAACAGACGCTCGTGTCGATGGCACCAGACTATTCCATTTGCAGGCAGTGTCGTGGGATTGGGCAAAGTTTTTGCCCTCTACGGCTTGTTTGTCTTCGTTTTTGGAGTATTTGCCGCCGGTCCGATAAGGTTTTGCTGGCTCTTCTCCTCGCTATTGTCCCCTTTTCTTCAATCCCACTAACCCTTTAGTAGACTAGCCCTAATCCGCTTTGGCTCAAGCCCCCCGAGGTCGTCTATGCAGGGCAAGTTTCTCTTACTTTCTTTTGCTAGCAATGACACGACAAAAAAGGTAAGAAAACAAGTTATCCGCTAGTGTCCTATTGCCTAGTGTGCTGTCCTTCGGAAGAGCCTCTTCCTTCGTTCAGTTTCTTTTTAAAACAATGACGTCATTGATATATTTACTCGCATGTAAACAAAACAACGGCATTCCCTTTTGTTGGGCCATGGTCACATACACGCTTTCCTCTTTTGGTTCCTTTGGTTTTTTCTTTCGTCATAATTCATGCAAGATGAACAACACATCGAAAATCAGCCAATAATCAGTCCGCTCTCTTTTTCCTCCTCTCATCTTCTCTCTGTTCTCGTGCTCAATTTTCTTTTGGGGGGGGGGGGGGGGGGGGGGGCGAAGATTGCCGAAAAAAAAAAACAGAAGGTGGCCCTGGTTCCTGATTGCCACTGACACCTGGCCACTGCATCTTGAAGACTGAAGCGAATTGATGCCGTTGTGCGCAGAGCTAAGCCCTTTTTCGTATGCGCTCCAAGCCCAATGAGCAGTGAAGCGTAGCAGATGCATACGAGGTGAGGTCAAGAGGTGAGGTCAAGAGGTGAGGTCAAGCCTGGAAATGCAGGTAGCGCCGATGTACCCCGGGCTGAAGTACAAGCTACACAATATGCAGATACATACGTCGCATTACGTCCCCTGTGCATACGGCGCCGGAGATCGATTCCGTGCTCATATAACGTGCAAATATTCCAACAGGTGTTACTTGGTTGAAATAGCCAATCCAACTCAGTGCATCGGCCCAGCCTAACACTGGAACTGTTGCACCGCAAACCAACAGCGTGCCAAGCTAGTAAAATGGTGTCGCTTATTTGACTCTTCCCGCGTGCATATTACACTACCACGAAGAAATGAACACTGCGTATTTACATACGCAAGCTTGTTGCATATCCTACGGCTTAATGCATCACGTATAGACCGAGTCCTTTCTTCAAAACGTCCGTGATCAGCAGTGTGCGTTACACCAAGATACCGTGTTGGTGATGGTGAGTGCTGGCAAGTTTTGGCATTGAACCGGACAAGCAAATGGGAACCCGAGTAATTCGTATATGCTGCCGCACAATTGGCATGGAGAACGAGAAGGATCAAGAAGGGTGCAATGACGTTGAAGGGTAGAGTTCAACTTGCTATACAAGTCTTGAACTAGTTGTTTTAAAGAGGTAGCTCGCCGCAACCGAGACAAGACAACCATGGTGTATTTGCACGTGCATATATACATGTGCGGCACATGCATGCAATGAGAAAACACCCGACTCGCATGCAATAATCTAGTCGATATCTAGCCTACCTCGCTATATCGAACGAGGGGGCTAGGGGCTTTTTTTGCTGCTTGTCAGCTGCAACATTGCATCTCGACATGTAACATCTACGGGCGGCAGTTTGCAAGCTTGCTCTCTGCGGGCGAGGATATGCACGCTACTGCCCGCTAATCCTTTATCTTCCCTTTTCATTCCAGTACTATCCATCCTTGAGGCTGGAAAACCTGATCTAGCTCATAAAGCAGTCATAGAACAAGGTTAAGGTAGCATTCCATAACAATGCGTAGTAATATACGGAGAGTAACGCAAACAGCCCAACTAGTGTGTCATGCCTTTGGTCCTGCTGACTGTTTCTGCTGTAATCGTAGACAAGGAATAACGACATTCGAGGTGCTCATGGAAGTTGTAACTAATACTAGTAGTCCTGTAGGTAGGCGATTGGAATTACAGCGGCCGCCAAACAGTGTGCACCTGGCATAATTTAGACGGTGCGCCCTGCAAAGGCGGATGCTTGCACAGAAAGTTGAAATTCATTGCATGAACAGGCTGAAGTAAGCCGAAATGGGGGTGTGCTGTAGCAGATTATGGAAAGCCGAGGATTGATATATGAAGCCCATGTTTGCTTGGCAGTAAGAGACAGGCTTGGTTTGACGGGAACTAGTAAATCGAGTCTCATGATGATGAGTCTGAAAAATGATGCCGACTTAGCGTAAGGGCAACGCGCAATCTTATCCACAAGCAGACAAACAAATAAACCTGAAACAAAGACAACGTGATATGCAATGTACTATGGATTTGTCACGCTGGACATGATTTTCATAGACTAGGGCTCAATAACCACGAGTTGAGTCTGAGTCTTAGTTTTGGCCTGTGGTGGCTATCTGTTTAGCTCTGATAGGCATACAAAATGTCTATCGGGTTGGTTGTGGGGTGCCTACACATATGGTCTTGCACTCTGCCCATGCGAACAAAGTAGAAAATAGGGGGTATTGTGCCTCTTATGACCGGCCACCAACAAGGCGAATGCTACGAGCAGGGAGGGGGAAGGTGGGTTCAGAATGGCTTCAGGGCTTCAAAGCACAACTGAAGATCATGTCTTGGTCGTAGCTTTTTTTTTCTGCAAGTAAGTAGTACCCCAGAGGCCCTTTGGTCTGTTTGGATTTACTCATGTTAACTTGTGATCGGCATATGAATGCAGGTAAAAAATCAAGAGGTTAGCTGAGCCTGCAACCCAGCCCAGCCCAGCCCAGCCCAAGTTTGTCCTGTCTTGTCAACATGACAGACAAGCCCTGGGGTGGCTAGTCAGCTGAAAATAAGAGAAGAAGGCCGAGGACAGGTTGCTTGTGTGGTTGTTGGTTGGAGCATGGAGCTAGAACATGGAGTATGGAGTATGAAGAATGGCGTATTGGAAGTCCCGTCAAGAAAATATTGGAATCTGAGGCGACATCACATGACATGTAAACCCTATGATTACACTAGCTATACCTGGAATCATCCGCATCGCTAGGGTTGTATGTGTTTTCTCTTGTTGAATTCAGACCATCCGTCCGTCATGTTTTTGTTTTCGACGCCAGAAGTCGATTGCGAGAAGGTAGAAGGAGGGTAGCATAGAACATCAAGTAGACAAGTACAAAAGTAGACAGAATACGCTGAATACAGCGACATACAAAAAGGGCTGGGGAGAACAAGGCCAGCCACACTTAAAACTAGCTAGACATACAAGGCTTCACTGATGTTTTCTTCGCCAATTCCTTTGTCCTCACTTTTTCTCCGGTTGACACTCGAAATTTCCCAATGGCAAATGGCTGGGGCTTCCGCTGTTGGCAGCCCAATCGTTGGCATGCTCGCAGGACATCATTTAGTTCAGCACGGACATTATAGGCGGTGTGATATCTTGTGATATTGGAGCAAGAAAGGGGATCAATACAAGGTCAGACAGCGAAAATGCTTGATTGCGCTTTATAGCAACATTAGGTCAGGCTCGGGGTGATGTTCTGCTTGCGTGGTCTTGCTACGCTTTCGCTTGTTTCTCTTTATTCTTGTAGCTTGAGGTGATAGAGGCAGAGCCCTTGTGGCTTTTGATGTGGCCATGAGGGAGAGACAGAGACAAACTAAAGACATGTAAAATCAGGTCTCTTTTCTTTCCCCCTTTCTGATTTCTTGTCTTGAAGAAATATCCGGGCCTCCTATGAATCGCGAATCTGATTTTGCATGAGAGCTTGGAAGCTTTGAAGCTTGTCGAGATTTGGCTGATGGCTGTGCTGCATGTTGCGGTCTGACCCTTAACCCTGCCAAGCAGACTATTTGATATTCTTGCTACTTGTTTGGGGGAGGGGGGGGGGGGGCATGAAGAGACGGAGTATGAACATGTGTGCTTCTCATGAGTAGATCTGGCGTCCTCGAATGTGGGGTTGTAGTCGTGAGTTCTTGTTACGAAAATAACAGCAGTAATGCAGTAATGAACTAATGATTGAACACAGGCGTTCGCATCGCACCTGGCTGGCTTTCTTGGCTGAAGGCTTGAGTTCGTGCTATATTTAGCTCTAGGCAGAAGTTGCCTGATGATACCACCAGTAACAGTAACAGCAACAGCAACAGTAGCAGCAGCAGCACCACCACCACCATCACCACCACCAACCCTCCCCTTCTTCCCCCCCCCCCCCCCCCCCCCCTCCCTCCCCCCCCCCCCCCCCCCCCCCCCCACCTGGATATCACCTTGACTACCCTTTGACAAAACAAACAGAGAAGATCCGGCGTTTTAACACATATACGGTTCTAAAGCAATCACTGTGAATCATGGCCAAGATGCTTCTATCTGCAGCGTTAGAAACCGCTTCAACTACTTGCGCACGCAGGCTGGGATCATCCGCCTAGGTCTCGATGCTGATCTGGATCCACAGCATATGTGTATAGCCGACAGCAGCCTCCCCAGATACCAGACTGGAATTGACAGGAAGAGTGGGTTTTGCTGAGACAAGATGGCGCAAGTCCCTGCGAGAGGAAGACGCGCCGCATTACTCAACTATTTGAATCTTTGTAGTTGCACTTAACCTGCTAACCATACTTTTGAGCTGCTTATTAGACATTGCAAGGTACTTTGGCGAATCCACCATTGATTGAATCCAATACCAATTCCGATCCATTAAACGCGACGCCACTGCCATGCGCACGGCAGTCAACAGCAATGAGTCGCCAATTGCCGCCATCACTGACTCGCTAGTCACCACTTCTGGGAATGGTAGCAGCAGTGGTGCACGCCGCCGTATGCCCAAGGCTGCTAGCAAGGCTAAGCTTGAGGCCATGAATATTAAGCGTGGGGAAGCAAGTGATGGATATGAGATTGCGAAGAGAGATATGGACGGCGGGAGCGATGAGAATGAAGAGAGCCGCCTTGGCCCACTAGTACCATTATCATGGCTGCCGCTAAAGCGTGAACGGACTGCTGGTGAGGTCGGGTTCGATGAACCGCCTGCTAATGAACTGGCGCGACAGGCGAACAGTGGTGGAGAACAGATAGAGCCACAGAGTCAAGGGGCCACTTTTAGATTTCGCGCCCCGGCAATCGATCTGGTGGACTACACGGAGGATGAGGAAAATGAAGATGTCGACGAGGAGGATGAGGAAGGCGATACTGTGCGAACGCCCAAGTGTAAGCCTGAAACAGAGTGTACGTTTGATTTAGGGGATGATGTGTTGGACGTTTCTGATTATGGCGGCTTTTGTAGAGGTGCGGGCGGTCGACAGAACGGGTACGATATGCCATGGCAGAAGCCGGATGAGGACGGGGCTATCTAAGAAATAGAAAAACAAAAAGGCAGGAGGAAAAAAAAAAGGGAGACCCAGCTGGGCTCAGGCCGTTCGGATTTTGGCTGTGGGGTGTTAGCCTGTTGATCGTATCTCCTTATGCTCATGGTACGTGCATCATGTCGATTGTCAGTCTTCTCGCCGGCTAGATAGCATTGAATGATTGTGGTCTTACTACGCAATGTCTATAAAAAAAGGGCCTGAAGTCTGCGCGCGCCCAATTCATGCCCAATAATCAGTATCTGTTCTATCCTATCTTCGTCCTTCACCATCCTATTCCTGCCCTAGCAATAGATCCCATAGCGCATTTGGCTCAACAAAATCGTGGTGTATCACGTTGACTAGATAGTAGTCGCGCCGAATTCCCTCAAGTAGCTTTGCCGATGCCGAGTTTGATGGGTACACACGAGCCCATTCGCCCCAGATACCAAACGCCTCCTCACTCCAGGCAGAGAATGAAACCTCTTCGATGATGGTAGGCGTGACAATCTCCTTGCCAGGGAACACACCCCATGTCACAGCGTTGGTGCTGGGGCCGATTTCTGCCGGCGTAGGGCCATCCGAGGCCGATGCTGTCGTCGTTCCTTGCGTGGCCGGGGGGTCAGCATCGGCTGCTCTAGCATCCAATCTATCGGACGAGACAAAATCGCCGCGGGCATTGCTAGCGTAGAAACACACTTGGCATTTGACAGCAGGGTCCCTCAGGCGTTCTAGAAGCACCTTCCATGCACTACTGGGCAAGAAGAACTCGACAAAGGCCTTTTGGAAGACGAAGCCATTGGCCGGACCCCATCCAAACGTCGCGTCGCTGCTCTTGACGCCGTTAACAGCAGGCTGTGAGGCCACAGTCCACCAGCCACGCATGTCGAGTGCCTCGAGGTGGCGTTGGATAGCCGATGATTCAGGCCGTAGCTCCTCTTCGCTCCATGGCAATGCCGAAAGGTCTCCACGGATGTGGCGCAGAAAGAGAGCGTTTATATCATCCGTGGTAACAGGGTAGCCCCAATGTTGAAGTGCCTGTGACGGTGTCATGTGCAGGCTGACGCCATAGCCATCGATCTCGCCATAGGCAGGCGAGCGGGCATCGCCCCAGCGGCCGTTGGGGAAGTCGTCCCACGTGACTTCGCGGCCTAGAACGCCCTCACCCTCTGAGGCGGCCAGCGTGTTGGCACGGGTGTTGATGGGTTTTGATAGGTGGGATGCGTCCTGGGCAGAGACGACGTACTCGCTGTTGCCAACAGACCCAGCGGAGACAATGACGCGGTTCCGAGGGTCCGAGCCAATGGATGATAAGCGCCGTGCTGTGGTGTGGCTAGCCTGGGTGTTGGCGGCGACAGACGGAGGCATTAGGCCGTTGGCCCGCACAGGTGCGGAAACATCATGGTCATCTGTCACCACTGCTTCCTCATTCTCGTCTGTATCAGGAATCAGGCCAGTCTTTTCAAGAATAAGGCTCACCGACTTTTCTAGGTTGAGCGTGTAGAAGTGGAAGCCCTGAGGACTAGGCGTGCCGCTTTTCAGTCTTTTGATCTCCGTGATGATCTCACTGAGTATGTCCACACCCACGGACTTGACCTGCTCGTCGTCAGCCTGCACAGCATTCAGCCTGTCCATTAACGCTTGAGGCATCTTGGCGTGACTCAGCTTGGTGGTACGCTTGATCATTTGGTAGCTTTGGATGGGCATTAAGCCGGGGATAACCGGAATGGTGTTGAAGACGCCGCTGGGATGGGCCCTTAGTTTGGCCTCAAAATCGGCATATGCTGCTACATCAAAGAAGAGCTGCGTCATGATGAAGTCGGCGCCAGCCTGCACCTTTTCAACAAGGAGGGGTAGGTCATTGTCGAAACTGTGACCATTGGGGTGGCTTCCATCGGCATGACCTTCAGGGTAAGCAGCCACGCCGATGCAAAAGTAGTCGCCGTGGTTCTTGCGGATGTAACGCACAAGGTCAATAGCATAGTTGAATTCGGTGGAGGCATCGCTCTGAGTTTCGGTGGAGGCATTGGCATCGGCGTACTCGGCCTTGCGGGGCGGATCACCGCGCAGAGCTAGAATGTTGCGAATTCCTAGGGCCTTGGCATCTTCGAGGGCCTTGTCGATTAGGCGCGGACTCATGTTGGTGCAGGTCAGGTGCAAGCACGTGGTCAAGCCCAGCTCACGTTGGCACGTCTCAGCTAGCTGCAGCGACTTTTGAGCGGTTGAACCGCCGGCTCCCCATGTGACATTGACGAATAGAGGATGGAGGGCCCGTTCCATCCGGTCAAGGCGGTTGCGGAGATTGGAGAAGCCCATGTCAGTCTTGGGCGGGAAGAACTCGAGAGAGAAGTAGCTTGCATCAGCCGGCAAGGCCGCAATTTTATCGGTGATTTTGTCCATGACAGGCAGGAGGAAGGAGGAGGGTTAGGGAGATAGAGGAGAATTAGGGAGGCAGAGGAGAGTTAGGGAGGTCGAAGAGAGCAAGGAAGTAACCAGCTGGGTATCAATGCCGAAGAAGATGGGGGGCGGGGTGGTGGATGGAGGGAAGGACAGGCCGTATGGAAGGACAACAAACAGAGCTGATTCCCAAAAGGAGGATTGACGGCAGTAGATTGCACAAACGAAAAGATTTAGCTTAATATTTGTGGGCGTAGTTGTATAGCCTGGAGATTGATGTGATTCTGCCGATTTTTGCGTTATGGCAATCGATGACGTCTAATAGTCAGAAAGAAGCACAGACTATTTGTTGGCGGACAGGAAGCTCTAATCAGATACCCAAAGGAGGAGAAGCAGTTAGGTAGCACCGGGGATGACTAAGCGGATCAAAACGTAGAGACAGCAGCTGCAGTTAATGAGGCCGAAATCTAGAAAATTTTGGCTATTGTGATGATTTTCGTGGTGTTGTTGGCGCTTTACTGCATTTTTTGTAGGGGCTGCAAATCGTGAAGACCGGGGCCCGCCTTTTGTGTCTAGTGTGAAAAGAATAATCGGCAATTGCAGGCCAGTGAGGACGAACATGCCGGATCAAGAGGTGGCAGCTGCCAAAGGGCATTGGATAGCTATGGTGGACGTGTGGCAGCTGTCGGATTCGGCCGCTCTCTGCTGGCACCTGATGACACTTGGCCATACAGAAATATACAGCTCCCCTCGTGCGTGCTGCTATCACTGCTACGCTACTTCTCATTCACCGTTAACATCTTCAGCGTCTTCTTTTCCCCTTCATATCTTCCCTGAAATGCCACCACCTGCCCGGCCGGCTGTCGGAAGACTCCCGGCAGTTTGTGCCCCGTCACAAATGGCCCTCCCTTCTCGCCAGCGCATCTACCAGCGTCTGACCCAGCTCTCGACACCCTCGGCATTGCGGCTGCAACCCCGGCGCCATTATGCGTCCCACGGACAGCAGAACCATCTCGACCTGCCTGCAATTGATGAGAAGTGGAGGAAGGCTTGGAGAGAAAGCTGCTCTGTGGGGCCGCAACCCTCGGGCTCGGAGTCTACCCTGGGCTCACAGTTTGTGTTGCCTATGTTCCCTTACCCGTCGGGAAACTTGCATCTAGGTCACCTGAGAGTCTACACAATCGCTGATGTTATGGCTAGGTTCCGCTCTATGCAGGGATATAACGTTATACTGCCCATGGGCTGGGACGCTTTTGGTCTGCCCGCTGAAAATGCAGCCCTGGCTCGAGGCATCCCTCCTGCAAACTGGACCAAGTCCAACATTGAGAAGATGAAAGAGCAGCTCCAGGTCATGAACGGCTGCTGGAGCTGGGACAGGGTGAGTGTGAATCTGCATTATACGTGGTGCATGATATATACAGATGGCTATATAGATTGGCTGACTGGCTGACTGATCTCATATCTTTGCCTCGACAGGAACTTGCGACATGCGACCCCGAGTTCTATAAACACACCCAAAAAATCTTCCTCATGCTTCATGAGCAAGGCCTTGCCTATCAAGCTGAGGCTGAGGTCAATTTCGATCCTGTTGACAAGACTGTCGTGGCCAACGAGCAGGTCGATGCTAATGGTTGCTCGTGGCGGTCTGGGGCTAAAGTTGAGAAGCGCAAGCTGCGCCAGTGGTTTTTCAAGATCTCCGAGTATCGCGACGCTCTGCTTGATGATCTCGAAATTCTGGCCAAGGATAACGCTTGGCCTGAGAGAGTTCTGAATATGCAGCGAAACTGGCTGGGCAAGTCTCATGGGGCTCTAGTCAATTTTCCATTATTGGGCGCTCCAGGATCTAGTCTCGAAGTGTTTACCACGAGGCCTGACACGCTTTTTGGTGCTCAGTATATTGCCCTTGCAGCATCACATCCGCTCGTTGCTGGCATGGCCAAGAATGACTCGGAACTGCAGGCCTTTATTGATGCGCTTCCCAACGAGCCGCCCGAGAGCAAAGCCGGGCTTTTGCTAAAGGGCGTTCGCGCAATCAACCCATTGGCATTCCATGAAGATACGCCACAGGCTACAAAGACATCCCTCCCTGTGTACGTAGCATCGTATGTTATTGGAGACTATGGCGAGGGAGCTGTCATGGGTGTGCCTGCCCATGACGCTCGCGATTTTGACTTTTGGAGGCATCATCACGGAGATGCTCCCATGCGTTTCGTTATTGATACGCACAATGTCAAGAGTGGATCCCCTGACTCTCCTGCTCAGCCCTCTGAATCCCAGCCCTTACCTCAAATGGAACCCCTGACCGGCCACGGCGTCATGGCTGAAACTAGTGGTCGATTCAAAGGCATGTCTTCTATAGAGGCGGGCCGCCAAATAATCCAGCTTCTCGAGCCCGCCAAGCTTGCGAAAAGCATTGAGAAGTGGCGTTTACGCGACTGGCTCATTAGCAGGCAGCGTTATTGGGGAACTCCCATCCCCATTATCCATTGTGAGAGCTGCGGCCCTGTGCGTGTGCCCGATGCCGATCTTCCTGTCAAGCTTCCCCAAGTCGACAACCATTGGGCGGCAGGCAAGCCGGGAAACCCACTAGAAGATGCCGAGGACTGGATCAACTGCAAGTGCCCGTCATGTGGCGGCGTGGCTAAGCGTGACACAGACACAATGGATACCTTTGTCGACTCAAGCTGGTACTATGCCCGCTTTGCTGACCCGCATAATCCTGATGTTCCATTCACGCCTGAGGCAGCTCAAAAATTACTCCCTATTGATCTATATATTGGCGGCATTGAGCACGCTATTCTGCATTTGTTGTATTCACGTTTCATCTACAAGTTTCTTTCTACTACGTCTCTCTTCCCTAACTCAGGCTTCCCTCCTAAGGAAACCAAGATTGAGCCATTCAAGCGTCTGATTACGCAGGGAATGGTGCATGGAAAGACATACTCGGACTCCTCGAATGGCCGGTTTCTCAAGCCTGACGAGATTGATCTTTCGAATCCTGCCCAGCCACGAGTTAAGGGTACTGAGCGGCCAGCTAGTGTCAGCTATGAGAAGATGTCCAAGAGCAAGTACAACGGCGTTGATCCCACTGGCTTTGTAGCCAAATACGGGGCCGATGCTACACGCACACACATGCTCTTCCAGGCGCCTGTGGCTGACGTGCTGAACTGGGATGAGGCCAAGATCACAGGCGTCACGCGCTGGTTCGCTCGTGTGCACGAATGTATCAAAAGTCTCCCAGCTGTGGACCAGACCGAATCTACCCTCTCGGTCGAGGACTACCTAGCTAAGCAACATGCGGCACTAGCCTCGCTACCACCTGATGCTAAAAAGGTGTGGGATGCTGACACAACGCTGTGGCGCAAAGTGCAGGCTACAATCCGTTCTGTTACGGCGTCGTTCAACGATGTCTACGCACTCAACACGGTGGTATCAGACTTGATGAGCCTAAGCAATGCCCTAGCTACTGGATCTACGTGCAGCCCACTGGTGCAGCGAGAGGCGGCATCAGCCTTGGTTCGTATGCTGGCACCTCTGGCACCGGCCTTTGCCGAAGAATGCTGGAGTGTGCTGTGCCCCGAGGCAGGGCCTATATTCGGCAATTCTGTGTTTCCAACGGAAGACAATTCCAAAGCAATGCTGATTCCGTCGATGCAAAATTGTGCGGTACAGGTTAATGGCAAACTACGAGCTGTAGTCAGCATACCAGTGCCAAGGGCGGAAGTCCGTGGGGAGACGCTGCGGGATTACATGGTTGAGGAGATCATGATGACGGAAGAAGGCCGGAAAAAGGTGGCTAGTTTGGTGGACATGGAAAGAGTAAAGAAAGTGATTGTCGTAAGGAACGGAGCAACGGTGAACTTTGTGGTGTAGCAGAGGGGGAAAGAGACATGAGAATGTAAGATAAAAGAGCCTGCAAGACCCAGGACAGGGAATGGCTGCAGCATTGTACAATAACTATTTAATAGAACCAAGCAAACACAACCGATAAGGAGCAGCACAATGCATTCATCACAAGAGTTATACATCGCGCTCACGTGGCGGCTTCGCGAGGCCAAGCTTAGAGTCATCTTCATATTCCCATTCCGCACCTAAAAAAAACACACACACACACGACGCAACATACACCCTAATGTACACAGTTGACACGTCAACCCAAGCCCAGTCCTCCTCTTTTTTGTATGGGGGCGGAAGATGCAAAGATAAAGAAAGGGGAGGAGAGAAGAGAAGGAAAAAGAAACAAAGAGGAAGAAAAAAAGGATGATATAAGAAAACATAAAGAGAAAGGAGGTTTGGCGATTGAGATAGAAGAGCGAGCCTCGGCCTCCACAAGGGCCAATAATGCAGAAGGAGGGAGAGATGAACAGGGAAAGAAGGCCAGGCCGGGCGGGGGTATCAGCATCCCAGAGTCATTTATATTCCGGGTTGTTCCAGCGTAGGGCTGGCTAGATTAGAAGGGAACATTGGGCATGGGAGGCGGGGTGCCAAGTTCAGCAGCGGCCTGGAGCTCTTCAGACTGGGACTCGACGGACAGGCCGAGACCAATCTTGGGAGTTTGCTGTTGGAAAGAAAGAAGGTTAGATTGTAGAACGGAGCATAGCTGGACGCGCAGGAGAAATTTGGCAGTAGTAACAATAGCCAGTCAGTCAGTCGGTCAGTCACTTACAGTCCAGTGGTCAAATTCGGCAGCGAAGGTTAGTGACACAGGAGCCTGGGTACGCTTCTCAATCAGGCAGCCAATCTTGCCAGAGGAGTCAACCTGGGCACGGAAAGTCGCCATGCGGAAGTCGTATTTTAAGCCAATGGTAGTAAGGCCCTCCTTAGAGATGCCGCCTCCCATCATAGCTGGCGAGGGAGCCAGCGACAGTTGCATATCAACACCAGCCTGCACCTTGTCGGACAGACGCTTCCAGTATGTGGCGATGAAGGCGCCCTGGGCCTGAAGTTGAGCAGTGGCTGCCCAGTCCTCGGCCTTGTACCGACCCATCAATGACACGGCAGTCTCAGGGCCCTGGGTCATGCCGGGGCGCTGGTAGACACTCTCGAAGCCGAGGGCCAGCTTGGGGGTGATGGACTGCAGGTAGCTGCCGAGGAAGATTCCTGTCAGACCGCCGCTCAGAGCAGACGGGTTGATCATCTTGAGCGAAGCAGTGAAATCGCTACCTGTGTAGTCGTGGTCGAACTGGGCCATGTTGCCGTTGGGGCTCATCTGTACCTGGGCCTTGGTCATCAGAGAAGGCGACCAGCGATAGTTCATGCGCGCACTGCAGGTGCCCTCGTTGTCGAGTTGCGATTGCATGAAGACATCGTCGGTTCCGTAGAGGGTAGCAAATGCGTAGGGGCTCTGACGCTCGCCCATGGCGAACTGGTGCGACACTTGAAAGAAGGGCGAGGTGCCGACAATCTTGGTGATGTCAGCCTTGATGCCTGAGAACATGTAGCCTGAGGGCAGCACTTCACGCTGCACCTCCTTGGTAAGCAGCTCGCTGGTGCCGGGATTGGGCAGACCCAGCTTTTGTCTGCGTTCCGAGTACGAGTCGAGGGCATCGGCGACGCTCTTGGCGAGCGGGTTGGAGGCCAGGAAGGCATTGACCGAGTCCATGAAGGCGGCCATGGTTGTTGTGTATGTGTGTGTGTGTGTATTGAGGGGGGGGGGGAGGGTGGGGAGAGGTAGATAGAAGGAGGAAGGGGGAGACGGCAGGGAATTTAAGATGATGTGCCGGCTCAAAATGCACAGTTGACTGTCTTGTGGAGGGCGTGGTCGCTAAGCAAGTCGTCGAAAAGAGAGAGAGAGAGAGAGAGAGACAAGGCTTGACGATGTTGGAAGGGAAGGCTTGCCCGTTGAGTGGGTTTGCTTAATTCTTTTTTTTAGGCTTGGCTTTTTTTCAAGGTCTTAGCAAAGCCCCTCCAAATAGACAGCAGGCTTACCACGCAAAATTACCAGAATATTCGGTAGGAGATTGCGAGTTTCAATTCAAGATTAGGTCGATTATCTCCATAAAGTCAATCTTCCATCTTCGACTTCTTCTTCACCATCACACGAAAAATTGCACATTTTTTTTGCCCACCAAGATAACGCTATAGGGCGGTGTGGCCTGCTGGCGGCAGAAAAAAGCGGGCTTGAAATTTTCGAGCCTTGTCAAGCAGGCATGTCACCATGTTGATGTGTCTCTACCGACGTTCTACCGGTCCAAGACATGGATCACGTGCTGCTATGTCACTGGAAGCACTGGCCAACAAGGGTCGCAGCTAGTCTTGCACCAACCGCCAACTGATTGATGGTTGAAGGAGTACCGTAGACTTTGACAAACCATCAAAGCTGGCACTTGTTACTTGATTCCATCGTCTAACCCCAAGTCATAGCCAAATCAAACCCTTCGCTCATTACCATGCTTAGTACTTCGCTGTACCTCTCTCTTTGCTCTTCCACTAACTACAGCATTCTTCATGCGTCACAATCACACCAAGCCAGGCTCAGCTCTAATCCTTACAAGTTCCAAACTAGGCCATTTACAGAACAACCCCCCCTCCCCCGTCGCCCCATCTGCATTTAGCTATTTACTTCGCTTGCGGCTTCTTCCTCCATTGTTCACCTAACGTTGTGGTAAAACAAGAAAGGTCGCCGATCGCCTCCTCGCCTTCGTTATCTCTAGTCTCTAGTACTGCAGTCTCTAGTTGCCTCTCTCTACCTCGGTCTACGTCCATCGCATTCGTCTTCTTCTTGGCGCTTTAATATCATTATTATCGCCTTCTTTCTCCGCTAATCCATCAACCCCTCCTTCGGCATCGCATTGTGGTGTGCGCTCTTCAGTTTTGACGGTTCACTTAGATCCTCAACTCCGCCTTCTGTACCCAAAATGGACACCCTCCTGTGAGCTTCAACAAACCGCCCTCTACTACCCACCTGCTGGGCCTTTCCACTAACTCAAAGTCTCCCTTGTCCTAGCACTGCCGAGATTGCCCTCAACGCTCCGCGGTATCGCCGTCGGAGCTCCACCTTTATCGATGGAATCCACGATACTTCAGACGACCAGAGCATGGCTCCAGCCCAGCTGTACAGCACAATGTCAGGCCGCCTTTTCCACTCGGGCCGCATCGCCATTGTCATGGTAGGACTTCCAGCCCGTGGCAAAACCCACATCTGTGTCTCCATGTCACGGTATCTCCAGTGGCTCGGTGTCAAGACCCGCATCTTCCACCTTGGTGACTATCGCCGTGCTACTGTTGAGGGCGGCAATGTGCCAGAGGATTATTTCTTCCCCAATGCCTCGCCAGCTTCAGTCATCCTGCGCCAAAAAATACTCAAAAAGTGCCGGGAGGACATTTATAACTGGCTGAATCACGCCAATGGTCAGGTCGCCATCTATGACGCTGTCAATCCCACCCGCGCTAGTCGGAGAGCCCTTGCCAAGGAGTTTGCCAAGCACGATGTCCAGACGCTCTTTATAGAGTCGTTTGTTGACGATGATTCAATTCTCCTTGAGAATGCGCGTAATGTCAAGATTTCGTCTCCTGATGTAAGAACCCAGTTCCTTTGCTTGCTTTTTAACACAGGATCATCTAACTTTGCGGCAAACCCAGTTCGAAGGCATGAATCCCGATGAGGCAGCACACCTCTATTTGCGCCGCATTGAAGCCAGGATTCCCGGATTTGAGACTATGGACGAGAGTGAACTCAACTTTGTGCGTATGATCAACGCCGGCCGCAAATTCTTCTATAACAACGTCAGTTTCAACTATCTCTCGCACCGCATTGTCTTTTACCTCACCAATCTGCACATCAAGTCACGCGCCACTTTCTTTGTCCGTGCCGGCCCTACGAGTGAAGGCGAGTCCTACCTCACCGACTCGGCGCTCTCCGAAGAGGGCCTCGACTACTCCCGCAAGATGACAGATGAGATTCTCAGGCACCGTGAGCTTGACCATGCGGAGCTGCTCAAGACACGCCCTGACGCAACTATGCGAGACTTAACCGTGTGGACCTCGACTCGCATGCGCACCATTCAAACTGCCGATTATCTGAAACAGCTAGGCTACAAGGTGCGCCAACGGCCGCAGATGTCACAGATCAACCCGGGGGCCTGTGAGGATCTCCCGGAGACGGCTATCCGTCTCCGGTACTCTGATGAGGTTGAAAAGCATGAAATCGACCCGTATCATCACCGGTACCCTCGTGCCGAGGTATATCTCACAACCTACAAGCATGCATGCAACTTCAAACAACTAACCCCTTCTCTTAGTCATACCACGACCTCGCTGTCCGCCTCGAGCCTATAATCTTGGAGCTCGAGCGCGAGCAAAACGACCTGCTTATAATTGCTCACGAGTCTGTGCTCCGCGTTCTCTACGCCTACCTCATGCATTGCTCTACCCGTGACATCCCCACGTTGCACTTCCCTCGCAACGAGATCATTGAAATCATTCCCGCCGCATATCAAAACGAAGCCCGCCGTATTATTATTCCTGGTCTTAGTGACAACGTTATGGTTGGCACGCGTGTGGCTTCGCCCGTTGCCTACTCTGCCCCTGCCTCGGACAGCGATGTAGCACCCGAGGAGAACATTACAGAGGATGTGAGTCCTAATATTAGCGGCGCCTCTGTTTCGACGACACCTCCTGCTGGCGCGTTGCATGCTCGCTTGGTTGGTGGTACGGAAACACCAGACCTAGCGGACTCATTCCGAGATGATGACTAGAACAGTGCGTAGACGGGATGGTAGGGAGCAGCTGAGTATGGAGCAAGCAAGTACAAAGGAATGAAGACACAAGCAACGGTGAATAACTGGGCTCTGGGCCATTATTAACCTAGAACATTAGAGCCCTAACGATATGAATTCCTGTCCCCAAGCTCCCGAAATGTGCGACAGCCAGATCCGCTGGGGGAGTTTGTTCTGCACGAACCTCTTTTTAGTACGGTAGGCGGTATTGTAAAAGAACCCCCGGAGGTTAATGTCGAGCTGGGATAAGCCCAGCCCATTTGAACCCATGATATTGATTCAAGTCGATTCTCTGGTGCGCTAGTCACAGCAACTAGACACTAGACATATTCTCGGTAAATATATCGAGCGAAACTAGTGATGGCAGCACCATTCAAGCCTATGACACAATGTAGTCCAGCCTATGTGCAGGTTTATTTCACATATAGCAATAGTATAGGCTTTCGGGAAGATTAGCGGCAGATGAAGAGTAAAAAGGCTAGGCTTTGAATGCGAGATAATGCTAGATGCTATGCAAACGCACCTCTCTCCAATAGACAAAAAGGGAATATATATACCCATTCACGATGCCTGTCTCGCCTCATTTGCCTTTTTCCTTGTCTTACCTGCTTTTCCGTGTGCCCAACGCATTCTGCCATTAGATTCAGGTTTGTTATGCTTCCTACATATTCCCCTCGTCACGATCGTCCGCGCTGCTGCCAGGCTGACAACGCAAGCTCATTCGGCACTGTAATAGGGCGAGTACTTGTGCAGCAAAAGCCAGAGAAGCCTAGTGTATAGGTAGATCGACCAGCAGCTGACTGGCTGACTGTCTAGGACTCTAGCTCTTGTCATGCATCGGCCTACGACAAGCGAGGCCGGCGGAACTATCGCGATCGAACGTCATTTGTGCTTTCTGCTTGGCAGCTCAGGGTCTTAACACGTTAATCGCATCATCAATTGGATTTCTTTCTCCTTTTCTTCTATCTGAGATATCTACAAATAACCCACGATCTGTTCTTCCGTCTCTATATGATTCTTTATCTCGTCGCGCCTTTACTCCATCTCCCCTATCTATCTTCACGTGGGTACTATGGTCAGAGAGTACAGCACAACACGGGCATGCCTTTTCTCCAGGCTATTATTCTAAGCATCGGGGATACAAGCCTCCGGCCCCAGTCTCTGCAAAGCCCACGGCTGTAGTGGATTGTGTCGGGGGCTTTTGTTTTTTTTTTGCTTACATCGAAATAGATATGTACAAAAAGAAAATGAAAAGAAAGCAGCAGTGCACGAAGCAGAAGAACCATAATAACAAAAAAGAAGATGAAAAAAATTAACCTAGACCCATGGCTCGCTCAGTTGGTTCCTACATACTTGAACCAGTTAGGGCGGCAGTCTTCCTTTAATAAGAAGTTCTCTCCATCAAACATCTTGCCTGTTGTGCAGCCCTTGCACTTGGGCGAGTTAGGGCAGTTGAAGAAGGGGATATGGCGGTAGCCAATATCACGGAACCTGCGAAAACGGCAGTCTATAGTTAGCACTGGAATCGAAACGGGACAGACAAGTAAAGGGACGAAAGCAAAGAAACAATACGGCGTACCAATGGATGCGGCTCGCATCCTCAAACAAGCCCAGTGCCACGCTATGCACAGGCGCATCACCCCATCGCTCGTAGAAGAAGCCACCAGCGCGGTCTAGATGGTTAAAGTAGTCTTCATAGGCTTTGCTACGCCAGAAACTCAGGTCGCCAATCTCAAAGTTGCTCCAAAAATGACAGGTCGAGTAGCCGCCAGTGCCGGCAGCATGATCGGGGCGTTCGATGTCGTCGGTGAGCCACTTCATGGCGTTGTTCTCGTTAACATACTCGGGGTGGTCGGCGATGAACTTAAGAGTCTCGGGCCACAATGTGCGAATTGTCTTGGGGTCATCATAGAGGTTAATGGTGAAGCCATACGTCTTGTTATGGTCCTGCATCCAGCGGAAAACGTCATAGTCGACGTCGCAGAAAAAGTTAACCTTGGGCTCAACACGCCAGTAGTACTGCATATCCTTGAGAGCCGGGTGGTGATAGAACATGCCCGAGTTCCAGCGGCACATTTGATGATACGAGATCTTGGAGGCATATTGCACATTTTCCGACTCGAGAGTAGAGGAAGCATCACCAAAAAGGTTTTCGTCGATCCATGAGGGCACACTCCAGTGTTCTTTAGGGATGACCTCTAGCGGGGGGCAAGCGATACACTGTTAGCATTTGCACAGGTAGACAAGAGAAGTAGAATGATAGAAAATGCACCGGAGCACCGCAGTGCTAGACCTCACGAGTCATGCATCCAAAGGTATGCTTACCGTATCTACATTCGGCCTTGGTAGCAGCCTGGGTTTGCTTCTTGAACTCGCTTGTGAACGGAACGTCGTTGAAGAAAGTCCATGGATAGTTAAACTTATGATTCCATGTACGCTCAAGATCCTGCATAGACGAGACCATATCTGCTATCTCTTCGTTGCGGACAAGGGCCAGCAGTGTAGCATTGATACGATCGGAGTTGGCAGCATCTGGGGCATAGTTGGGACCTGTGCGGCGGAGGGGGCCTTCAGGCTCGTCATAGGCTATACCAGAGGGAAAGAGAGACAAAGAGTTAGCAGCCAGGCTCATGGGTGTGGCGGGAAGAACGAAAAGGAAGCTCACGGTCTAGCATAGGATCATTGAGATGATATTCCTGGGGGTTCAAGCGGCCATTGCCAATGCTAGACACGGACGGCTTAAAGACACTGAACATTATGTAAATCCAGACGATTATGGCCAGCAGGGCTAGCACGCGAACAGGGCGCGCGAGGACCATTTTGAGAAGCAGAGCAAGACAATAGTGGTATATTATGCTTGCGTTGGTCAATAACGGTGGGTAAAAAGCCGGCGATGTTGACGCCGATAGGATATGTGAATCGAATTGTAGCCCAAGTAGGCAAGCGTCAAGTACAAGCGAAGACAGACAGAGACAAAGACCTCCAGATCTTGGCGAGACAGGAGAATAGATGCAGTCAGTTTTCGGCCCAAAATTCTTGTTGAATAGAGGTCGATAGATTGAGTTCGGGCAGGCTGCGAATCGCAGTACATCAAGAGATCACCCTCGCGAATGTTACAGCTTGATTCAGTCGTAGAGCATCCCCTATGTTGGCGTAAGCTGGCGTTGGATTGGCCTAGACTATGTCAGGTAAGATGAGGCAGACAAAAGCCTGTAACTAAGGTGCTGGCGGGAGGAAGAGGGTCAGGATGGCTCTCACCTTGCAGGCTCCTAGCTAGTTATCCTCCCTCTAGATGAAGGCAAGGCTGATACCCATGAGACCCCCCTAAAGCTGAGTGCTTCTATTAAATCACGAACCTGCAGCCTGTAGTGGCGCGGAGCTGGGCAGTGGTAAAATGCAGACACTGTGCATTCCAGGGGATAGCCCCACACTACCAACTCAAGAGCTGCGCTGAACAAGCGTTAAAGCCGCCTGTATTTGTCGCTGCCACAGTGCCCAAAACTTTGGCAGGTGTCTACCAGGTTGTTTCGTTTGGCGCAGCAACGTTTTTCGATCATCGTATACGAAGCAAAAGCGATCAAAGCTTGGCTAAAAACTCGGGCCTGAACACCGCCCGGCTCCGAGACTAACCCTGAGGCAACTTAGAGCTTGAGCGAGCTTGAGTCAAGGTCCCTCTCATCCTCTCCCGTCTAGATGTGATGGCCCATGCAGCCGAGCTTGCGACGCTCACTGACGGGCTTGTAGAAGCTATCACTGGTTTCTCTTCCAAGGTACACACTACCCACCCACCCCCCTTACTGTCTTCCTCCGCCACTAACACTCCCCTTTGTCTCCTATCTCCTAAGGCTCACCCGAAACGTTTCGCTTCCCTTCGAGATGCATCGGCTCGCAAGCTCCGATATCATCCATTTCTACGCACAAACCAATTCGACATCGCCACCCAGCTTGAAGGCCTCGAAGAGCGCTTCCGTGTCAATTGCCGCGATGGTCTTGCAGATGCCCTCAACCGCAGTCGGCTAGAACTGGACAAGATTCAGTCCAAGTTCCACCCCGATATTCTACATCTCCTCCTCGAGCTGTGCGATCATCCCGTAACCAAAACCAATCTTGATGATGTCAAGGCTCTTAAAAAGGACGACGAGGAACTAGTCAAACCGCTGCGTTGGGAGGACATTGCACGCGAAGATGGCTGGGATCGTGACGATCCCTCTATATGGGATACAATCCAATATAAGGATGACTCAGATGACGATGTTGCCCTTACCAACTACTCTGTTTCTACCAATGACGCCTCATCTGATGCTGATGCTGACAACGACATTTTGGAGGCAAAGAGATCCGGTTTCTTAATCGAGCCCAATGACAGTGGCCAGCACCTTAGAATCAAAGCAGCACAGCAATGGCGTCGCACACAACCCGCTCCAGACTCTGCCGGCCGCGTCCGCAAAGTCCCAGTTTCCGAGTTTGCAATGGTCCGTGAAGTGCTCTTCATGCTGCAGGGTCTCCCTACAACTCTCTTTCGCCTCGACTATTCCCCGGACCCGGCCTTCCAGTTGGAGAACATTGCTTGGGAAACACATAAGAATCTTGCCCACATGTTCTCTGAGTCTGGGTCTAAACTGGCCATGCTCCGCTGCTTTGTCCAGCAGAAACATACAGCCCACCATCTACAGGTCCTGAGCGATTCTATTAGAAAACGCCTACAAGACTTTGATGTACTATTGTCAGGCATAGAGCAACGGCTTATAGCCCCTACCCAAAATATCACAGTCAGCTTGCTAGCTATACACCACGAACTCCGGAATCCCCTTCAAGGTCTAGAAATCCTTGGGGAAATTCTCAAAGAGCTTAGGCACGTCCCTAATATGGGCGCCTTTCGGTACATTGAGATGCTTTTCCATGAGATTAACACTGCCCAGACTATAAATCGGACTACGGTTGCCGAGTTTCTCATAGGTGTCTTTTTAGAATGTTTCCAGCTCTATCTTCGCCTAATCCGTATGTGGATGGAAGAGGGTCGCCTTATGCCCGGCGACCAAGTCTTTTTCATCTCTGAATCCCCCGTGCAAATGCCGCTGAGCCACCTCTGGAAAGAGCAGTTCAAGCTTCGCCAGACCAGGGATGGGAAACTGTATGCGCCTTCATTTGTCAATGCCCCTGCGAAGCAAATATTCACTGCTGGGAAAAGCATCGTAATTCTGAAGAATCTTGGCCGTTATGAGTCTTTCAACGCACACAGCAGCGAAGAGCCTCCGCTCACATTGGAAGAGATTGCACCTGATGGCCTACAACTAGCATCTTTTGCTGATCTATTCATGCATTGGTTCGATAAATGGATCAACACCAAGCTTGGCCAGACTTCGAATACTCTCAAAAGCGTGTTGCTTGGTCCCTGCGGGCTCAGGGCTGCTCTGCTAGCTATGGAGTCTATTTACTTCATGTCTAATGCGACAGTTTCGGATGCTTTTTGTCTAGCTTTTTTCCAGAAGATCGACTCGTTAAGCCCAGGCTGGAATGACCACTATATGCTGACCTCAATTGCCCAAGAAGCCTTTACTTCTACAACCCATGCCAATCGGATCAAGGTATCTAGTGGAAGCCGAGCTCAGCACCTTTCTGTTCGCACTGTTCGGGACTCTATTACTAAGGGCCTTGCTGACATTAAAATCACATACCGTCTTACATGGGCCATCCAACTCGTAGTCTCGGAGCAAAACATTGGAGGCTATCAAGCCATCTTTACTTTTCTCTTGCAGATTCGCCGGGCCATTGAGCTTCTCACCCGCACACGCCTCTTGTCTCAACAAGCTCAGGACAAAGACGCATGGATCGAGTATTCAGCCTACTATAGTGTCCGCACTCGTCTACTTTGGTTCTGTACTTCTTTACGGTCATATCTTACCGGCTTCGTGCTTACCCCCGCCTGCAAATCCATGCATGATGACATGGAGCAAGCTTCCGACGTCGATGGCATGCTACAGGTGCAATTCCGCTTCATGCGCCGTGTGCTCAATGAATGCTGTCTTGGCCCCAAGCTGCAGCCCATCTACGAGGCCATGATCGACATTTTGCAGTTGACTATAACCCTAGAAAAAGCCCGCAGCCATCAAGCAGCCCGTGAGGCCCAAGAACAAATCGAGATTTCACGTATTTCGCTAGCGTCTACACCACAGAGAAGACAGATTATTCGCAGCACGCCTAACCGCGGCATTAGCAGTCTCACGCCAGGAATAGCAACAACGACTACCAAGAAGCAGCGTCATCCTGATAGCAGTGATGATGAAGTCATGGGAAACGGTATAAGTGAAGCAGCTACCGACCAAGAACCCGAAAATACAACGTATCTAGCGCAGCTTCGCGACATCTCAGTCAAGTATGAGGGCAATCTACGCTTCATTACCGATGGGCTTCGGGCCGTAGCACGAGCTACAGCAGACTCGGCATCTATGCGCTGGGATTTACTAGCGGAAATGCTAGAGATGAACACTAAGACAGATCGTGTGTTCAGCTAGCAACAGACAAGGCAAATTGTTAGTCTATAGCCACGCCCCTTATTTGTTCTCACGAGCTCGTGGTCATAAATATACACCGAATATTTCCACTCCCGCGAACCTCAACCCTCCAATTTTCCCCATTTGACTTTTGTACATCCAACATGTTGTCTTCGTCTTCCTGTCTCTGCATGTCCGGCCAGTCTCTCCACACTTCGACTTTGCTTGCGTCCCGTAGCAAGCCACTACGATGTATTAAGGACAATACCCGGCGCGCCTGCTCCGCGTCACCCAGCTCTAGTAGAATAACACGGCTCTGGAGCGTCCTTGCCACAGCCAAGAGGCGCTCATAGAACGCATCTTCATGCCGGCAATGCTCTGAACGTGGAACTTCATCTTGTGGCACAAGTGCCAGCTTTGGCTCGAACTTGCGTGCAGACATTGACAGTCCATGATTTCCGTCTGTCCAAGCCTCGCGCGACACATAGGGTGGGTTGGATACAAGGACGTCCCACGGGCCGCCGCAGGAAAGTTCTGCGATAGCTGTATCGTCGAAGACATCGGCCTGCATGAACGACATTCTGCACTGTGCTGACGGCGGTTGAATTTTCCCAGTCGAAATGCCATAGCACAGGTTTTCGCGGCTGAGGTCAACAGCTTCTGGCGATATATCGACACCCCTCACTTCCGTAAGTCGCTGGCCCCTGCCATTCCGCAGCTCTGAATATAACAGCAGTGGGATACACCCTGTCCCTGTGCAGAAATCTATGATTCGCATCCCCTCCTTGCCCGGCGGTCTACGCCGTAGAATATCTGCAAGGTACAGCGTATACGCCTCAGTCTCAGAGCGAGGCACCAACACACCTGCGCGGCAGCGAATGTCTAGTTTCCCGAATGGCTGTGTGCCTAAAATGTATTGCAATGGCTCCCCAGTGCGTCGGCGAGTACATAGCTGCTTGAGCTGGGCTCTTTGACGAGCTGTAAGCCGCGCAGATAGTGGGACATCCCCGGCTACATGTTCGGTTAACCAGCGAAGCTCGTTACGAGCGGATGCAAGATCGCGACATACGGGTAGTAGGCGAGCGAGGTTTGGCTCTATCGAAGCGGCCTGTGTGAGAAACCACGGGGGGATGCGGGGCATAACTGACGTCAAAGAGGGTGTGCGTAGGTAGATATGGGGTTCTTCTCACTGTCCAGTAAGGTTCCAGTGATCCTTGTTATTCATCTCTACCATATGCCGTTATTTTGATACATATTCATCTAAGGGTTGATACCCAGTGATATCACAAACCCTGATAACAGCCTTAAAAAAGTTTTTCCTACATAAGGCAGAAAGCGCCACACCATTTATGCCACCCACACCATCTGTGCCACATCCCAGCCTCCTCGCAAACTTTAGATTGAAGAGAAAAAAAAAAGTCCACTCATTCCCCACTTATTTATCACAAGCTGTATAAATATCTGCCGATTCCCCCTTCGTTTTTCTTTTTCTTCTTTCCTTCTTCTCTTCTTTTTTTCTCTGTATCAAAAAGCAATAACATAGTTTGCCACGACCAGCATTCAGATAAAAGAGTAGCATCTTTTCCCACGGTGCTGTGTTGCCATTTCCCCTTGCTTCGGTTTGGGGAATATACTTAGAAGAGAAATGTCCCTGGAACTAGGAAGTCTCGCCCCACTGGGTCAGTTGGGGATGAGATGCCATACGATAGGGCACATCACATGACAAATGCGTCTTTTGTAATATCTTAAGCGATGAACTAGTTAGTGGTAGAACATGGCGTTTCGCATGCTGTGGCAGACGAGAATCTTGATACTGCCTTCGAGAAATGGTTGGCTACAGCTCTTCTGCTCCATGGCGAGTGTCTAAATCTTGTCGTACAAAGGGCCTCACTTTGACATGGCCTGAGCCAACATGTCTATCGCTTGTTAATGTGCCCTGGCGCTGGGTGACAGGCTGACAGACAGCGTGACAGCTCTTGTACCCATAGACTAAATCTGGTTATATGATATGACATGCCTTGTTCACAGTGCTTCCAAGCTAGATATGACCAGGTACAGTACAGTATACAAAAGTGATGTTTGTCACTATGGCTGTTCTATCTACCAACCAGTTTCACTGATATGTCGCATTCCTCACTGGCTATTGCGATGCAACGTGATAACGATTAGTCATGGAAATCACACGTAAAGAAAAAAAGAAAAAAACAAGTTGAAGAAAGACTCACGGACTCTCAGGCGGAGTCTCGCCTCTGCACTCGGAGCAGTCCTGGTAGGGCTCGTCTTCCTGGAGAATATGGACGTCTTCACGCAGTGCACATATCATCTCGTTTGCTTGGGCTAGGTCGCAGCGGACGATGTGCTTGAAACGAATGCCTTCCTCACCGCAGGCCAGGTGGAAGAAGGCACAGCGAAACTGTGCGTAGACGTTATCACACATCTGAGTAGACGGAGCAGGGAGCGCACGGACGTCCAGTGATGGCGTTAGAGAGACAGAAGTTAAATAAATACTAAGTGAAGTCCTGGAAAGCCAGTGTGGATGTTGATGTTAGGGTGGACATTGCAATCGGGCTCGAGATCGAGCTCGAGACTGAGACATACCTTGCGTGTTGCGTACTCTGAACTGCGCTGCGCTTTGAACGACTGGATGTACAGGGCAAGCTTTTCAGCCTGAGACAAAGATGGACAAGCTGCGCCTGTTGCTGAGCTGGGGGCTGCTTGATATAATGCGCAGACCAGTGCTACTATGCTTATGAAGTCGAGAGTCGGTGTAAGATGTAGTACAGCGACTCAGGCTATTGCTTTATGTACTCTCTGCATATATGGCTTCTTCAGACCAGAAAAACAACAACGCCAACGACAACGACAGCGACAGCGACAACGACAGCGATGGCGACAACATGGACAGATGCGTCATTGTCGGCTGTGGCCAGCCACGCAACAGATAGGCCCGACAAACCAGAAATAAAACACGGACTCCTTGGTACGAAGACAGAGCAGAAACATGAGGGTAGACGTGTGTAGTTGCGGAGATGTGAAACATCAGCGACAAAAGCCCCGATGCATGCATACAACAAGGCATCAAAAGAACATCAACAAAGAAGCAAAATCACACTACGCCATGCTGCTCTTGTTACACCAGTTACACGGCCCACCCTGCATTTGTTCCGGTGCTGGCTTTGCTTCCTACGTCAGGCCATCTTGAAGGAAGCCCTAGAAGAAGTCTTGTCAGCGGGTGACGGCCTAGTGCACCCCATTTGTACCTTTGTACCTTTGATGTTGGACAATCAGGCGAGCTTACATCAGCCAATCAGATGGAGCGCTCTGCTGGCAGAGGGAAGAGGGGGGATCCATCAAGGCAGGTTATCACTAATAACCGAATATTAACCGCAGGGAGCAGCTGCAGCCCAAGTACTAACAACAGTGGGTTTGTGCAACATGAAGAAAAAAAAAAAAGAAAGAAAAAAAAAGTCTGGCCATAATGCGCCACTGTCGTCACGCTTCTCTCCGGGGCTTTTTATATCTCATCATTTTTTTCTTCGTTTTCTCTTTTCCTGTCCGCCTCTTTCTTGCTGCCTGCAGCACTCGCTTTTCTACTGCCTTTGCAATTACTGAACTAGGCAGTCTGCTTTGTTTTCTTGTGTAACTAACTACATGCAACTATACCCTTCCTCTCTCTATCCAGGGCATATCTTATCGTCCACAACTATCCTTTTATATCAAAGCATCTAGCTCCCATAATATAGCTCGGGCTTGTAGCTCTGGTCACACAGCTCAACAATCGCACTAGCTCGTATACACGCTCGCTTGACCTGTCTTGTTGTTGTCGTCTGATTGGGCTCACCATTCCTATTCCGCTTCCCCGGGAAATCCAGCTCTGAAGTCTACGATCGGCATACCACTACCGAGAGAACAAAGGAACCATACATACAAAGTCAAAATGACCATGGCTGCTTCTGTTCCTTCTACTAGCGAGACTAGCTCTGCTGCTATCCCCATCACTATCGTTACCGGATTTCTGGGATCTGGAAAGACCACTTTAATTCTCAACCTGATCCCCCAGCTCAAAGCCGCCAACCCAGACTACAAGATAGCTCTGGTTAAGAACGAATTTGGTGATCTGGCTGTTGACTCTCAGCTAGCCGCTTCAAGTGCCGTGACTGGGGTGCAGGAGCTCCTCAACGGCTGCATTTGCTGCAATCTTGTGGGTCAATTGGGCCCTGCTCTGGAAGAGCTCACTGCGTCTATACGACCTGACCGTTTCATCATCGAAACCTCTGGCTCAGCCTTCCCTGCTACATTGGCCTTGGAAGTCAACCGTCTAGCTCGCGAAACCGGCCGCTATGTATTGGATGGTGTCGTCAGCATTATCGACGTCGAAAACTGGAAGGGCTACGACGACACCAGCTACACAGCAAAGGTACAGGCACGCTATACTGATCTGGTTGTGTTCAATAAGTGGGAGCTCTGTGATGAAGACCGCCTAGATGAGTGCCGTGACCGCCTCGGAGACCTGGAAATCGATGTCGCCTGGTGCAAAAGTAACAAGGGGTGGGTGGCCATGGGCCTCGTGTTTGGCGTGGATGGTGGCCTTGCGCAAACACTTGATGACGCCGAGAATGCTAAGAATACGCTAAGTGACAAGCACAAACATACACATGATCCCGAAGACCACGACCACTCCAAGTGCAATGACACCCCGCAAACCCACGCACACAACCACCAGACAGAGGTCGAAGTGCTCTCCGTCGAGTTGAAGCGCGGTCCTACTTCTTCTTCTACTGTCAACACCGCGCAACTGATGCGTTTGCTTGAAGCGGCACCCAAGGAAGAGGTCTACCGGATTAAGGCTGTTGCGAGTTTGGATACTGCACCTCGCAACTCAGAACCGACGCAAATAGAACTGACTGCCGGCCGGCATATTCTGAATTGGGCCTTTGGCCGGTGGACCTTTACGCCAGTAGTGGCCTCGACAGAACATGAGTCAAGTGAGAACTCGGTGCTACGCATGACAGTTATTTTGGCACGCTACGAGGCAAATCAATGGAAGAAGAAGCTGGAGTCATCTGGCTTTCTGGAGCTGGCTGGAGAGGGAAAGGGCGAGTTGGTGGTGTCGCGCATTTTGTAAATTAAGTGTTATTTATCAGGGCTAGAATATAGAGGGTCCATATGTACATATACACGACAAAAAAGGCATGATTTTGCTGCGTTCGTTCTGGTTCTGACCCACCCAGCTAATGATTGGCAGCGGAATTTGACAAGACAAGGCAGGCCCCACTATTACAATGAGCAGGGATCTTACTGGTGGATGTTCCACGTTTTGCCAAGACGGGCTGTCCGTTTTTCAACTATTAATTAGTACATGTCACCTGTCAAGCTCTTTCTCATATCAGTTATAATACGGCCAGGCCAATACAATATAGAAGTAGGGGCTCGGTCTCCGATTCAGCGTGACGATAAGTTTTGTAGACCACTAGTTTCTAAAACATCAATGCTGTCTCCATGTATTTATACGAACGCGCAAGCAACTGCAAACCTTGTCTCTCGGCTAGGGCATGCAGTGACCAACCACGTGTTGTAGGCACTTCCTCGAAAGAAATAGCCCGGTTTGTAAGCGGTTCTTGCCCGACTCCAATTCTTCAACAATAGTAGTTGTCTCTGTATTTCAAAGCAATCGATGGTCGGTGCCGAATCGGCATAGTGCGTAGTGCCAATTAAAACACTAAGAGAAGAAATGCCCCAGCTTAGTGAGAAAAGGCCTGCAGCCGGAGGGTTCTTTATCCGTTTGGATCGGTATACTTCCGTACTATGTTGCAATGCAATTAGCAAGTACAGCAAGAAGCATTCATAGAAGCCTTGATTTCGTGGAGGAAATGCAAGCGGGATTGTGATTTCTAGCGCGTCACCTCAGTTTCTTTCCCAAGATAAGATAGCTAGCTAGCTCAACCTAGCTGAAGGTGCAGTAGAGGCAGGCAGCAACGACTCCTATTTCAGGGTCACTTCTTTCCAACAAGCCTGAACAAGCTGATGGCAGTTTCCTTTCTTAACATAAAATAAAGCAATTGCTTCTCTATTAGCCTTTGTCATCCAACTTCCACCTCTTTCCGCGCTGTTCTCTGCTCGTTCCTTCCTCCTTGACTTTCAAAAACTTTTCCTTTTCCACAGCCCTTTCTTTGATTCTTGTCGTTTCTATTTTCTATCACCATCACCATCGCCATCGCCATAGTCATCCCTTATTTCTGTGCTTGGATAGACAGACACACGTCCATAATCACATACAGAGGCTCTGTCTTCCGCCTTCCTCACACTGTTGTAGCCTAAGACTTTAAGGCTTGGCACGGCTCCATCTTCCTTTTTCCGGTGAAACAACCCACAAGCCCTGCCAACTATCTAACTAGACATCTCGCACTGCAATCTCCTGGCAACGACCTTGGCAACGACCTTGGCTCCCACCTTAGGCTTGGCTCCCGTCTTGTGCTTTTTATGGAAAATCACCAGTCGGCCCCAAACCCGGGGCCCATCACTCCGGAATCTCCGACGTCGTACAATACAGCCCTTCCAAGGTCGCAGTCTTCTGGATCCTCTACTGAGCACAATGCCTCTGTTTCTTCTAGCCTCCAGCATAATGATGATGTCTCTGACGTCGCTGGAAACATCGGCGATGTTGCAGTCTCCAAGACTAAATGTGCTGGCAATAGCAGCAACGACACAGTCAATGACCCAGATATAGAGCTATCTCGATCCATTACTACACACAAAACTGCTTCTTCTGCTCTTGCTCCGGCCGTATTAGTGCCCAAGGCTGGCTCTCAACCAAAGAAGTCTTGGTTCAAAAATCTTAATCCGCTGAAAATGGGCGCTGCACCTCCAGTGCCGGAATCCCGATCGCCGTCCCCCGAATCATCTGCAAACTGGCTCAGCCTGCTGATGTTCCATTGGATGACTCCTTTAATGACTGCAAGTACCCAAATTCAAAACTGTCTTTGCCCCTGTATAAACTACTAACCCTTCTATCATCAGGTTGGATATCGACGTCCTCTAGTTCAAAATGACATGTGGACCGTCAATCCCAGTCGTGCCGTCGAACCCATGAGTCTCAAAATGAAAAGCTCACTTAAAAATCGCATCGATGGTGGCTCTAAGCACCCTTTGGCCTTTGCCATCTACGATACATATCGCTTTGAGTTTATTCTCGCAGGTGCATTGCAACTCACGTCTTCTGTTATGCAAGTAGTATCTCCGTTCCTGCTTCGTTATCTTATCCAGTTTGCCGCAGATGCTTGGATAGCTAAGAAGACAGGCGAGCCTGCGCCCCATATTTCCACCGGCATGGGCTACGTTTTGGGCGTCACTCTGATGCAGGTAGTTATGAGCATGGCTACAAACCATTTCATCTTCCGCGGTATGATGATCGGTGGCCAAAGCAGGGCTGCGCTCATCAGCCTAATTTTCGAAAAGGCAATGTCTCTGAGCGGCAGAGCACGTGCAGGCGGTATGGTAGAAGGCGCAGAAAAGCCTGAGTCACCCCAGGGAAAGCCAGCGGACAAATCAAACAAGTCGAAAAGCGCTAGCCCGTCTGCTCCTACTGCTAATCCTAGCGTTGATGGTAACGGCATTGGCTGGCCAAATGGTCGTGTTGTCAACCTAATGAGCGTAGATACCTATCGTATAGACCAGTGTTTTGCTCTGTTTCACGCCCTTTGGACAACCCCCGTACAAATGATCATCACACTCGCCCTTTTGTTAGTCAACCTGACGTACAGCGCTCTTGCGGGCTTTGCTTTGATTTTCGTCATGATGCCGCTTCTGTCCAAGGCTATCAAGTCTTTATTTGCCCGTCGTAAGGCCATTAACAAGATCACAGATCAGCGTGTTTCTCTCACTCAAGAAATCTTGCAATCCGTGCGCTTTGTCAAGTTCTTTGGATGGGAAAATGCCTTTATGAACCGCCTACAAGGCATTCGCAGCATTGAAATTCGCCACATCCAAACCCTCATGGCTATCCGAAGTGGCATCAACGCCGTTTCAATGTCGATGCCTGCTTTTGCCAGCATGCTTGCTTTCATCACATACACTCTGACCAACCACAATATGCAGGCAGCCCAGATATTCTCATCCTTGGCTCTGTTTAACAGTCTTCGCATGCCGCTCAATCTTTTCCCCATGGTCCTTGGCAATGTCATCGATGCTTGGTCTTCTGTCAAGCGCATCCAAGAGTATCTTCTCGCTGAAGAAATGGAGGAAGATGTTCGTGTTGATAAGATGGGAAAACACGCCATGGAGTTGAACCATGCAAGCTTCACGTGGGAGCAGACGCAGGCCCAGGCACTGGAGACTTCCACTGAAGAAATGGCCAAAAACAAGGCCATACAGACTGACAGTCATGTTGAAGATCACTCCGCTGACCGCCAAGCCTTTAGACTGGACAATCTTAACATCTCCTTTGGCCGTAATGAACTTGTAGCCGTTATCGGATCAGTTGGCAGCGGCAAAACTTCGCTCTTAGCAGCTTTAGCCGGCGACATGCGGAAGACCAGCGGTGAGGTTGTACTTGGAGCGGACCGTGCCTTTTGCCCGCAGTATGCTTGGGTTCAAAATACGACTTTACAAAATAACATTCTATTTGGGAAGCCGATGAATAAGGCTTGGTACGAAGAAGTCATCCGCGCCTGTGCCCTTCAGCCCGATCTCGAAATGCTGCCAAACGGCGATCAAACCGAAATTGGCGAGCGTGGAATCACAATTTCCGGCGGCCAGAAGCAGAGACTCAATATTGCCCGCGCCATCTACTTTGATGCGGATATCGTCCTTATGGATGATCCTTTAAGTGCTGTCGATGCTCATGTCGGGCGCCACATTTTCGAAAACGCCATTAGAGGGCTTCTAAAGCACAAGTGTCGCGTTTTAGCCACGCATCAACTCTGGGTTCTCAGCCGCTGTGACCGTGTAGTTTGGATGGAAGACGGCAAAGTCCAGGCCGTTGGCACCTACGAGGAACTTCTCTCCACTAATGACGGCTTCAGAACATTGGTCGAAACCACGGCCCAAGATGAGAAAAAGAATGAGGATAGTGCCTCAAAGGAAGGTCTCAATGAAGATGGAGACGCCAGCGAACAAGACTCCAAGGGCGTGAAAAAAAAGAAACCGGTCACCGCACCTGCACTTATGCAGCAAGAAGAAAGAGCAGTATCTTCCGTTTCATGGTCAGTATACGCTACTTATGTGCGTGCTTCTGGAACACTGATGAACGCTCCGCTATTACTCGCTCTTCTGTGTCTAGTTCAAGGAGCTAATATCACTATGGGATTGTGGCTATCGTATTGGACTAGTGATCGCTTCCATATGACTACAGGGCAGTATATCGGCGTATATATTGGACTAGCCCTAGCACAGTGCTTGCTGGCCTTTTCCTTTTCTGGCCTGCTCGCTGTGCTTGAAACGCGCGCTTCCAAACATATGCTTAGCCAGGCCATGTCTCGTGTCCTACGGGCGCCCATGTCGTTTTTTGATACTACGCCCTTGGGAAGAATCACCAACCGCTTTTCACGCGATGTAGATGTCATGGACAACACACTCGGTGATGCCATGCGCATGTACTTTTTTACCGTGTCCATGATCCTTGCCGTATTTGGTCTGATAATTGCTTATTTCCATTGGTTTGCCATAGCGTTAGTACCACTGGCAGCCCTGTTCTTCTTTTCCGCAGGCTACTACCGCTCATCAGCCAGAGAAGTTAAGAGATTCGAATCAGTTTTGCGTTCAGATGTATTTGCGCGCTTCAGTGAAGGCCTTAGTGGGGTCGCCTCGATTCGCGCTTACGGACTGAAAGCCCGGTTTCTACGGGAGCTGCGGGAGAGCGTCGACGAGATGAATGCAGCCTATTTTTTGACCTTCTCCAATCAGCGTTGGTTGGCTGTTCGTCTAGATTTCGTCGGCTGTCTACTAGTGTTTACATGTGGCACCCTTGTTGTCACCTCTCGTTTCAGCGTCTCTCCGTCCATTGGCGGGTTGGTGCTTTCGTACATTCTAAGCATCGTACAGATGATACAATTTACTGTTCGCCAGCTGGCTGAAGTGGAAAATGGTATGAACGCCGTTGAACGATTAAACCACTATGGCACCAGTCTTGAAGAAGAAGCCCCGCTACACACTGTAGAAGTGCCGCCCAGATGGCCTGAGAAGGGTGAAATTGTCTTTGAGAAGGTGGAAATGCGCTACCGTGCCGACCTACCTTTAGTTCTTCGAGGTCTCAGTATACACGTGCAGGG
Source organism: Ceratocystis variospora (assembly GCA_038407165.1). Classification (NCBI taxonomy): domain Eukaryota; kingdom Fungi; phylum Ascomycota; class Sordariomycetes; order Microascales; family Ceratocystidaceae; genus Ceratocystis; species Ceratocystis variospora. The sequence goes on from JAXHKN010000205.1 coordinate 34,258, forward strand.
CGGTGAGCGTATTGGCATCATAGGGCGCACGGGTGCGGGCAAGAGCTCTATTATGAGTACTCTATTCCGTCTAGTAGAAATCTCTAGGGGAAAGATTACCATCGATGGGCTTGATATCAGCACATTGGGCCTGCATGAGCTACGATCCCGAATGGCCATCATTCCTCAAGATCCAACGCTGTTTCATGGCACCGTGCGAAGCAATTTAGATCCATTCCATGAGCACACCGATCTTGAGCTATGGTCCGCTCTGCGCCAGGCAGGTTTGTCTTCTGAGTCTGAGAGCCCCGAGCCATTGCCAACCCCAGCCCCCGCGCCCGAGCCTGAGAAGACAGAGTCAACAAACAATGACACGTCCAGCAGAATCCACCTCGATACAGTTGTTGAAGAAGAAGGCCTGAATTTTTCCCTTGGTCAACGCCAGCTAATGGCCCTTGCACGCGCTTTAGTACGCAACTCGCAGATTATTGTGTGCGACGAAGCCACTTCTAGCGTCGATGTGGAGACTGACGACAGAATCCAACACACTATTGCCACAGCCTTTAAGGGCCGCACGCTGCTGTGCATTGCGCATCGGCTTCGGACGATTGTTAGCTATGACCGCATTTGTGTCATGGACCGAGGACAGATTGCGCAACTCGATACGCCATTGAATTTATGGAAGGATGAAGATGGTATCTTCCGGAGTATGTGTGAACGCAGTGGAATCCGGCTGGAAGACATTAGACGGGATGGACTCTAAGAAATAAAAGGAGAATCAGAAGAGTGAACCAAGAGAAAAAGAAACAAGTGCCTAGCCTAAAGAAGGGGGGTGTAGGTGAAAGAATGTGTTTTTCCCTCTCCATAATATATCACACATCTTTGACTCGTAATCTAATATTACTGTTGGGTGATTTTCTTTTCCAAGGATATAATATATTAAACCATTAACAAAGCCACAAACGAGTTTGGCCAACGGGCTAGCAAAATACTACAAAACAACAACTAAGACATGAAGCTAAACTAAGACCTGAAGATACTCACTTCTCCTCTCCCCATTCACTACCCCCACCTTCATAACCCAGCACGCCATCGTTGCTTGGCCTGCACACGTGCTGTGCTAGCTACAAGCACAAACAACATTAAAATAACAGCCAAAACCAAGAAAGAAAGAAAAGAAACACACCAAAATCAAAACATGAGCCAACACACAAAATAAAAAGACATGGGACAAAATAAGACAAGACTTGACGAACAACGCATATCTTTCTTGGCCAGTCGCAGCAAAAACGTATCAGCCCGGCTCAACCCTCCAGCTTTCTGACAGTCCCGTCACTTAGAACCTATTTTGGCCCGGGCTGGCATTTCCTTGGCGGGGTGACTGACTCTGGCCCTGCTGCGGCGGGAATAAGTGCGGGTTTTCATCCAGCAAGTCATCCAGATATGCACTAGGCGTACGAGCCGACGACGGTCGGTTGAGGTTCAACGTGCTGGAGCTCATGTTACGGCGCTGAGGGGCGAAATGGGGCGAGTTCTCGGGCGACGGCTCTGGTACAAGGTTGGAGCGACTGTAGTTGCGAGTATCTGGGTGCAGATTCGCCAGACCAATACTCTGACCGGCACTCGAGCTCTGGGCAATTCCAACAGGCGGTGCGGGCGAGTTCGACGAGGCATAGAAGCCGGCGGGGAGGAAGCGCGATTCACGGTTCGTGTTGAGGCCTGCGCTGGGGGCGGCGGTGGGCGAGTAGAACAGGTTGGTCATGCTGGGGGTGCCCGAGGGGATAGGTCCACGGTTGGTCCGGCGTACGCCACGGCCACTGGCAGAGCCAGCGACGCCGTCGGGATTGCGGCCAACAAGCGAGGGCGATGATGATTCGTGGTCAGTGTATTTGTAGAAGGGAGCGGCAGGGGCAATAGGATAGGCAGCCTTGTCATTGCTTAGGGCCTGGGCACGGGCAGCACGCTCGACGGAACGGTGCAGCATGCAGGCTACTATGCCTCGCCATAGCAGCACAGCCAGAGCAAAGGTGCCGAGGATAGCGCCCACGGCGATGAAGACAGTGCCATCAGGAGCGCTGGAACGGTGCATAAATGGAGCATCGTTGGTAGGCGGTACTGAAGCGGCAGGATACGAGGGAATGGTAGCAGCGGTGTTGGTCAGCGTGGGCAGGCTTTCGGAAGTGGTGGCACTAGAAGTAATAGACGAGGTAGACACCACAGACGACGAGGAAGATGCGGGAGTAGAGGAAGAGGAAGATGCGGAGGTTGTCGAAGAGCTAGACGCCGACGAAGAGGAAGAGGAAGAGGAAGAGGTGGACGAGGCAGCTGACGCGGTGTCCTCAGTAGCGGAAGAGTCCTGGGCGAGAACGCTCTGGGTAAAGGCGACCAGGAAAGCCGCCGACAACAGGAACTTGGAGTCAGCCATGGTATGCGGGTCTGAAGACGTGGACGAAGATGAAGGTACAAAGCAATGCTTGACGATATTGATCGCGGTCTATCTTAGTTGAATGGGGGCGGGCTTCAGCTTTCTGCTGTGTGACGTGACCTAGAAGAGGCCGTGCACGATGAGCACTCTGTTTATGCGTGTGGTCGAATCTGTCGCGCAACAAGGCGTGCGTGCAGTTAGGCGTACGTTATGCGTTGCATACAGTGTTTGGATATTAATATGGCACGGCTCGGCTAGCCGCTTTGGTTTAAAATCAACGAGTGAGTATCGCGAGAAAGGCAGTCGTGTTCTGTGATGAAGTGTATGTATGTGTCTGTCTTGTCCTGTTGTTTTTGCAGGTGGCCGGGTTCAAAAGGGAGACAAGGCTAAGGGCAAGACGTTGGCTTGTGTGAAGAAAAGGACGCGCGATAATAAAATAAAAAGAGACAGGAATAGTAGCTACTTTTTTTCTTCTGCTATAAAACAAAAAAAAAACAAAAAGCGAATGGCGATAATCAAACCCACATCCAGACAAAAGGCGTAAACGAGCGGACGCTGCAGATGAAGCAAAATAAGAAGAAATCCTTACGAGGAACGACGAAAAGTTGAGAAGGCCATGGTGATTAGTCAGGGGGTGGAAGATGCATATAGGGTTGGGGCTCATTGATTGGAGTGCATGTCTATAAATAGCGATGGTCTAGGTCACGTGAGGCTTTAATGTAGGATGCGTGGTTACACAAAGGAGCAGCAGCATAATCCGGCTCCAACAGCTAAGACATTGCTTGTTATAAGTTGACATGGTTTCGAAAGCGAGATTCGGCACAGTCTAAGGCTAGCCAGGGGCTATCTATATTAATACTTTACGTACAATGGTCTAGATACTATTCATTCGGCGTTTAGTCCTGGGCGTGGGAGACGGAACACTCGTGCTGTGATACTAGCAGCAGCCACTTTTGGACGACACACAAGTGCTAGGGTTTCTGCAGTAGTATCGCACAAGCTGACACCCAGCCTCAATGATGGAAAGCAAGCTATTGGCTTTTTGGCAGCAAAGCCCGGCCCGAGCTTCCCTGGGATTTTACTATCAAGCTGGTTTTCAATCAAACGATGGGCAGCGGTATGGCTATGGTATGTATGTATCGTGCTGTGTAACTTGCGGTGAAGATAACTATTCATCCGCGGAATGCTTGCTCTGCAATGAGTTTATGATACTGTGAGCATTAGATACTTTTGCCGTGCCAGTACTAATGCCTTTTTCTTTTCTGCTTTTTTTTTTAATTCAGTATAGCGTCGGGCGCCTGCGTTTACATCCTCCCCGTGGAATAAGGTCTAGAAAGGCCATGAAATGGGCAAGAAGATGCCAAGATCCCCATGCATTGTGCAAGCACCCAGGCAGAGTCCAAAGAGATATTCGTTTATCTCACAGGACAGACTCCGTATGTGCTGACTTCCTTGGCGGATTTTATTGCTCTCGGCCAGCGTCATATTTACTTCCACCAGGCCCTACGAGACAGGAGCCCGTTGATTGCGCCGCAAAGCCTAGACACGGCACTTGGCGTTGATTGCAGACCAGACAGTCATTTCTTTTTTCTCTTCCCTCTGGTCCTCCCCCAAGGCTAATACAGTGTATTCCTTAAGCAAGGAGATGTCTTTAGACTGTCGGACACGAAAGGGAAGCTTTTTCCTTAAACACGTCGGTGGCAAAGACGAAAATTAGCTAGTCAATACTGACCTGGGCATTACTGGCGCGATTGGTTGGCAATAGACAGAGTCGTTTCCCAACGCAGGGCCTCTCATTCCCGCTTGTATATGAGGCTCTATCACAACAAAAACCCACTTAATGGAAATGGTGCTGTGCTAATGAATAGACTACTCTAGAGTCTGACAATACATGCAAGATATATAGGCGATATGGATACAAGAGGTTCTTCCGGAGCCCGGGACTTGGAGTAAAGCGGGTTTCCTCGTCGCCCTTGACTGTGACAATCCACGCTTCCAGACGCTTGTCAAGGGTGCATCTGAGAACAAAAGCTAATAGCTTGCTGGAAAGTGTTGGTTGTCAAGCAGGACCAAGGGATGCCTCATACACTTGCATAGTTCCAAAATCAATGCGGCGATGCCTCCCCTCCTGTCAATTGTCTGCAACGCGTGAACGGTGGTACCCCTATGCATATCAAGAGAATGACAATGGAGATGGTGAAATAAAGTAGCGCAATCACCTCCCCCAGCTATGATACGAGCCAATATTGCAGCTGGTTTCTGTATGCAGACCTACAACTAAACCTACAGTTTCATTAGACCTGCGTCATGCTATATGCACATGATATGGTTACACAAATATATATTATGCTCCACCGTGGCGCTCAGCCACAATGTCTAGCCTGTGGCGTCACGGCAACCTTTTTTCTTATCGACAAGTTCAAACTCCACTAAAATTTTGGTTCATAGCAAAGCATCATAAAAAGTCCAACTAAACGAACAAGAAAGAGTCTCTTGAAACGCCGTCAATAAAAGCAATCAGTAATTGCTTTTTCATTTCTGAAGCTCACAATCAAATCGTTTCTACATCAAATCATCGTCAAACTAAACCCGTTACATCCAGTGCACGACATTGCTTGGACTGTCGCTAGCTCTCACTCTCATCCTCAGATCACAACCATGGGTGTCGCGAAACGCACGAGAAAGTTTGCGCAAGTATGTCTCCCTCGATCACTGGCTTTATGCTTCTAGATCGCTTGAATTTGGCTCTGCTAGTAATTAGCGCTTGGCAGGGTCTGTGGCGCGGAGCGGGGCATCATTTTTCGGAGTGATGGTCATCTTTCTTGTGCATACAATGAGATTGAACATAGGCTAACTAAGATACACTACAGGTCAAGCGCATTATCGGCAAGAGTGAGTATACTCCATTATGAGCCTCTCGGTTGGTGTAAAAACACCTGCTCATTGCGGCTTGTTGAGCGATAGTACTTTGTGAAGAAATATACGGGCCGCTACCCCGCCAGCATGGTGGTCGACACATCAGTCTTGCCTCTCTATCCAGAGCTAGTGGACATGCGATCCATGACACTATAAAGACTCTTCGCTTGTCCTCTTTCTCCTGCTTACGCTTATACCAAATACTGCATACTAACCAATTATATCTTCCCCTATCACAGACGATGCTCGCCTCAAGCAAAACAAGTTAAAGGCCGATGAAATCAACAAAAAGAAGACGGAAGAGTCAAAGACAGATGAAGTGGTACGCGAAGTTGCCCAAATGCCATCCAATTTGTTCTTCCAGCACAACACGGCGCTTGTGCCGCCGTATAATGTGCTCGTTGATACCAACTTTGTCAATCACTCCGTCAGCCGCAAGCTCGATCTGCTGGGTGCCATGATGGACTGTCTGTATGCCAAGTGCAATATCATCATCACTGAGTGTGTAATGGCCGAGCTAGAAAAGCTGGGCCCACGGTATCGGTTAGCACTTAAGGTAGCGCGTGACGAGCGCTGGGAGCGATACCGGTGCCAGCACAAAGGAACAGTAGGTTTTTGCACATTTCTTTTCCCTCTTGCAACTTGGGCTTGATCCATGTTGTCTACTTATAAGCCCGGACTATGGGCTTGGTCTTTGTCTCTCTCTCTCGTGCGACATCGTTTTGCTAACGCTTGTTTTTGTTTTCGATTTCTAGTACGCTGATGATTGCATTGTACAAGCAGTGCAGGCAGCACGTGTATACATTGTGGCTACCAATGATAAAGATCTACAACGCCGCATCCGCAAGATTCCCGGTGTGCCTCTGCTCAAGGTTGGCCGGGGCAAGATGTTCATCGAAAGACTTCCGGGTGCTCCAGACTCGTAAAATCGCAGGACTTTTCAGGGGTCGGTAATGGGGGATGGAGAATCGGTGTTTCTTTTAGGGTCAACAACCGTATGTGAAGTTGTTCATCCTGTTCCTTTTCATAGAGAGTTGATTACTCACTCGCGTCATCTATGTGGCGGCGTTGTTTTCTGCTTCTACTTCTTTCTTTGTTTGTTTGCTAGCTTGAGTGCTATTTCGATTTGGGTTGTCTAAAGCACCAGAGAGACAAGCCAATACCGCAGGCGTTTTGATGGGTTTCTTTTTTTTTTTTTTTTTCTACATATGTACATCTATTCACCTTCATATAGACAATATCATGTGACTGGCCTGGTCTACGACGGAACCGCCGCAACGCTGCAGCATCACTGCAACAGCACTACAACAAGACCAAGGTTTCTTAAAACCACAACCTCCCGGCTCGCCCATCCCGTCCTCCTAGATGAGCTACCGTAGACCTTTTAGGGTGCTTGAAAGAGCAATGGCGGCGGCCGCAAGAGACCATAGGTATGTTCAGCCTATTGACCGTCGTGAAAATTCTCACATGAAGAAGAAAAAAATGAAAGACAAAACAGAGAACAGAACAGAAAGAAATAAGAGATATGAAAATTGCCTCTGTCCATGGCGTGATCTCAAGTGTTGTTAACACCAAGACAAGTAAATATAATAAAAGCGGTGGCTCCCAAGAAACTGCTGTAGGGTTATTTGTAGTATCACAGTATACTAGGGTTATGTGCTTGTACGTAATATTATATACGAGGAAAAAAAAACCTTTTCTTTTCTTTCTTGGCAGTCAAACACAATTTTAAACGATCCCCTCTTGCTCTCCCCCCGCAAAAATATTTGCTGCTCAGCTTATCCATGCACCGTTATTAGGCAAGGAACGCAGGAGAATGGAGGCTCGGCCATATGCGCCGAGGAGGAGAGAAGGGAGACGAAAGAAGAGACTCCGTTGATCGCTCTCAAGATTTTTCTGTCTCCATGTGTGGGGAAATCCTTCTTATAGCAAGCCATTGAATAAAAGGAGGGAAAGGAGAAGAGGCTAGCTATCAAGTAAGGGTCTCTCTGCTCCCCTTCCTTCTCTTCCTGCTAACATCCTCAGGCCTTGTTAATCTATATTCCTTTGTAATATCCTCTGCTTCCAGCTAGATAGTGAGAGTGGAAGATGGCTCAGCCAGCCTAAAAGGGCCCTCTGCAGACCAAAAAAAATCCCGAATGCTACGTTCTGAGTCTGGCTTTTCTGGGTTCTGGGTTCTGGGTTCTGGGTTCTGGGCTCTGGGCTATGGGCTCTGGGCTCTGGGCTCTGGGCTCTGGGCTCTGGGCTCTGGGCTCTGGGCTTTTATCGTCATTTGACCCCAAGCGCATGCAAAAGGACCGGCATAAAAAGCAGCCCAGTTGAGCCAGAAACTACACTACTGAAGCATACTGGGAGTAAAAACTCAAGCCAGTCAGCTGATGCGAGGAGAAAAGCGAGAACGCGGCTGATACCAGCTCCTACGCCGATGCTAGATACATCGTAGCGTTGTATCAACCCACTATGTATGTACTGGTTGATAACTA